>JAFVLL020029746.1:16074-53312 GCA_021397915.2 Tor tambroides
TATTTACCATGTATGTACCAGGGAAGTACACGTACTGTAAAATAAAGTGCTACCAACACATTTTCATTCATCAAAAGACAATGACGGAAAAATATTACATTTGTTTTGAGATTAAAAATTACTTCTCCCTGAGAACTATATGTTTTGAACCATGTGTTTTCTATTTTTTGGTGTATTGTTGACTGACTGCTTGATAGTGTATATCATTTTGATCACTTTGTTTATGATTTGAGAGCAGTGCTTGATTTTGAACACAGGTAAAACTGTTTTGAGGCAAAAGTTTCACTTTGCAAGAGGAGTCAGAGGTTTTGTAAATAGTGCTTGAAGATGAGGTTTTGTGTTTAATGGTTTCAGAAAGTGGAGCAAGGTTTCAGAAATTGTGTTTTAGCAATTGAGAAAAACTGTAAGACTGCACATGCACATTGGCTGGCCTAGCCTCAAAAATGGGCTTTTTTAGTGCTATCTGAGCATAAGATGGGGACAGTTCATGTCAGATTTGAAATGATTTTTGAAATTTAAATGTGGGTGTGATAAGCAGTTTTTGATAATTCAGTATTTCCCCATTTAAGTAGATGGGAATGGTCTTGGCTGCCCAAAAGAGACATTGAGACATTGAAAATATGGCCTTAAAGATCCTTAAAGAGACTTTGACTAAACTCAAGTTTTTGCCACACAAGTTGGCTCTTTACTGTCATAGCCCTGATAAAACAGTAAGATACTGCGAGGATAAAGATAATTGTAGGTGTGTGATGAGTGTAAAGGGCTGGTCACACTACACTTTCTGTTCCATTAACTTCAATTCATACCAATGCGAAGGCGGGAGACAGAAACTTATGTGAATTTCGCTGCATTCCAGAGTATAATTTTGGTGAACTCTGCCCTGCCAATCTGTATATCGCATGAAGATGTTTGACCAATTGAAGAGCAGCATGGCCTCTTAGCTGAATTAAAGAACACAATTTTAAATGTGTAGCATTGGAGCGTTGCAGTAAAGTAGATTACATATTTTTATATTTTGTATGTTTTGTATGATTATTTTTAAAAACACGCTGGAGAGTGTGACGTCATATCAGGACTTGCAGTGTTATGGAAGGCTGACGGGGCCAAAAGTCTTTAAATGGAACAGGTGACATTTCATTGGCTGCAGAGTTGCCGTGTTAATGAGGACAAACAGTGCAAATTTCATGCGTTTCATATAAAGACTATTGGCCCCGTATGCCTTTCATGGTGTCTGTAGAAATTTCTTGTGCGCAAAGTCTAGTGTGACTGTCGTTTGCAAAGGTTGTTTGAAAATGTTTTATTTTTTGTAACTCTGCTAGGTGACACTAGTAGCTCAGAAACTACATACTTCACCTTTAACATTGGGTATAGTGTAGATGGCACCACAAACCTCTGAAACTGAATTTGTGGATGGCTGTATGTTGGCAGATTGGCCTTGCTTTGTTTCAGAAATCCAACCCTGAACTGTATAGCTTCCTCCAGCTCTCTTCAGAGATACTTTTGGTCAAAGGCAGGTTTCCACTGCATGTGGCATCTGGCAGCCTTATTTTTGTCTCTTCCATTGAGAGCAGATTGCAGCAACAGCCTGATCTTCACCTTGACATGATCTTCTGCAGCACTCATGGATCTGTACTCTTTTCTGAGAGCAGGGGCTTCTTCCTTCCTGACTTTTCATGTAGGGCAGAGTCTGTTTTGGATGGGCGGCTTCTGTACTTTGACACTGGCTGAGGCAAGTCTTACAAGACTTACTAGAGGACGTCCTGTCCTAGATAGATTGCCAGCGGTTGGAAATGTTCTGTATTCGTAGATGGTATTTCAGACTGTGGAGTGATTGACTACAAAAGCCTTTGCAATGGCTGCCTTGACTAGTGATCTTTTTTGCTCAAGTTTCTCTCTAATAGTGCTCTAATCTGGTTTGACGCACCTGATTCTAATTTTGGATACTGCAGAGATAAAAGTAGCGGTGTAGATTTTCCACATGTAGACGTCATATCTCTCTTGATTTGGTTCAGATGAGGGAGTTGGTTTTTTAATGCACTTTTCTCTTTATTTGTTAACGTGATGATCCAGTTTTCTTGTGTCTAACCCTTTTAGAGAGTATGAATTCTGTTTCTCACTACTCCTTCTCACATCTTTCTTTTTCTTTCCATATTCTTATTTGGTTAGCATGGCCCATTAGCCCCTAATTCTAGATAATTATAGATGTCATAAAACATCTTTCTTCAGGGACAATACAAATATATACATTACCATATAGAAGTTTGGGCATCTGTAAGTTCTTTTGATTGTTTTTGAAAGGGCCCCTATGCTCTACAAGGCTGCATTTATGTGATCAAATATACAGTCAAAAAAAAAAAAGACAATTCATTTTGCTGTCAAATCACATCCAATATAAAAGTTTTTGTTTACATAATATATGTGTGTACTGTGTATATTTATTATGAATATAAATATATACATGTAAATATTTTCAAAATGTATGCTGTATGTGTGTGTAGTTATATATACATATAAAATATACACAATACACACACATATATTATGTAAACAAAAACTTTTATTTTGGATGCGATTTAACCTGTTAACCCGCACCAGGACGATCTCGCACCGAACGCTCTTTGTTTGCACATGTGATTGTTTTGGAATAGAATAAATGAAGCGGGAAAAAGTTAATCTTGACAAACTATATATCATTCTGAAGGTCTAAAAGCAGTACGTACCATTATCATTGTAATAACGAGTCACAAACGCGTCCACTGCTGAAATCCCGGTTTAGTTAGAAAGATAAGGGTCCATAGAACAACATCTCTTCCAGCACTTTTAGTCCAGCGAAACAATAACGTTGTAATTTGGATGGATATTCCTTTGTTTACGTCTTTTCTCTGGGAGAGTTATTGTTTGTGTCCGTTATGGAATAAATTACGCTCAAAAACAGCGTCTTGGTGGTAAAAAAACAACACAGTTTTGTAGCATACAGTTTTACAAACAGAATGGAACCATCCAAAAACAAAAAAAGTCACAGATCCGCGGAATATTGTTTATTTGAATTTGGCGCTCTCTCGTGACAGCGCGTGACGCACGCTGTGACACACGCTGTGACGCACCTGTCATCTGAGGGGGGCGTAACTTAGCGATCGCCTTTTTGCACAAATAACTCTTTTTCTTTCTTTTTTTTCAACATTTACCATGTGTGTGTGTGTGTGTGTCTTGTGTAGAACGTGACTGTATATGCATGATTTACATCTCTATAAACGTACATCAGCGTGTAATTACCGACTTTATGACGGCTGTCAATGACCGGCTATTATTGATGATGTGTGTTATTATCATCTCTATCGACGGACATCAGCGTGTGATTACTGACTGCAATCAGTTTGAATGTCTGGCAATATCAGTTTATCTCTGGCAGTCAGAGAATTGAGTATGTAGGCTACTAGACACAAAGCAAATTCTTCTTTTTTTATTTCTTTTTTATTACTCAAATTATTCTTATTGTATTTTTTAGTGCTCAAATAAATCACTTATATGATGTCTAAAATTCTGTCTATTATTTTATAATTGAAAAACTATGTATAATGACTAAAATAGTTTGTGGAATTCTACAGTACATTTGGTGGTAATTTTCATCAAACAGAGGGGGGTGGGGGGAATAGAAATATTCTCAGAAAAATGATTGCAGGAATCTCATTTTTCAAGGTATCGTCTTCAAATTTGAAATATAAACTCATTAGACATGTGACTTTCAAACCATTACTTTTCTGGATTGCTCCAGGACTTATTTCATGTATTTGTTTATGAAATAAAAAAAAACATTCAGTGTCGTAAAACATTTTCAAGGCACTTCAGTGTCTATAACTTTTTATTTTTTTGAGCATTATCAACTCTGGATGATGGATAGTAAAGCCTAGAGTGTCTTCTTTCCAAAGATACCGAAATTGTGTGTGTAGCACATTATTGTCAGGAAATGTTACCATTTTAATTTAGGTAGGTCATTTTCAGCTGTGAGGCCCAAAATGGGGGGTGCAGGTTAACAGGTTAATCGTTTGACAGCACTATATATATATTATGTAATTGATTTCTTGATCAAAGCTGTATTTTCAGCATCATTACTCCAGTCTTTAGTGTCACATGATCCTTCAGAAATCATTCTAATATGCTGATTTACTGCTCAAGAAACATTTCTTATCAATGGTGAAAGGATTATCTGATGAATATTAATATCTTTATTGTCACTGTTAATCAATGCATCCTTGCTGAATTAAAAAATGATTTCTCATAAACAAATCTTTTATATATAGACCTATATTATTTAGAGCTATTTTAAAGAAGTTATTAGTAATTTGACTTGAAACGAACTCTAAATGTTTAATTAAAAATACGAGTATAACTATGCTTATTGCTTTTGAAAAAGTGTTATAAAATATGCGCCAGCAGAACAAACCCTTATTATTGAGCCTGTTTGAGAACTGGTGCTTTGCTTATTATTCCTTAGATTATAATGTACAATATTATAATAATTATAATATTATTATATAGATTATAATAATTCTGCACTGCAGAAGTAAAGGAATCATAGGCTGAAAATGATGCAAGTCTTTCTCAGTAGTGCGTTCAAAACCTTCTGTATCCTCATTTTATCTCCATTGCTTGGTCACACTGGACATGCAGCTTCACAGGGATTTGCCTCTGGTTGTTTTCTATGTGGGTTCGAAAGGTGCAACTTTGAAAGTTTTTCACCATCTGCTGTGTTCCTTTGGCTGCGATTAATATTTCTCTTTCAAAACCATATCCTTTGAAAAATCCCTTTTTTACCCTTTCGATTTTAATGCCATATGACTATCATTGGTTTTCCTGTTCATCCACACGCACTAACTTGTTGATTATACTGTATAACTGCAATTAATACATTTGATTGTTAATTATGTTTAACTAAAATATGTGTTATTCATGATTGAAGCACACTGAATCTTTTAAATTCAGCCCAGAAATCTAATTGCTATAAGAAGTCAAACTAACTCAACATAATTATCACCTTATTTGTATAGAGCTGGTTATAGTATTCTGACTGAGTAGACCTCTGCTGAGCAGGGAATGTGTTTCTAATGAGAATGCTTGTTTCCTGCTCTTTCACAGATATTATTTTCCTTTCATCAGACTCTCTTAATGATTTAACTCATATCTTGTAATATCTGAAAGCAAACAAGCCTGTTTTTCACAATATCTGAGAACGGCAGTTGTGATAAAAATGAAGTTGACTTTCTTGTTCCTAATAGATTATTGAAAAGAAAGATTCAACCAAAAAAAAAATAAATAAATGTTGAAAATGTACTCACCCTCAGGCCATCCAAGATGTAGATGAGTTTGTTTCTTCATCAGATTTGGAGAAATGTAGCAGTGCATCACTTGCTCACCAATGGATGCTCTGCAGTGAATGGGTGCCGTCAGAATGAGAGTCCAAACAGCTGATAAAAACATCAGAGTAATCCACACCACTCCAGTCCAACAATTAACATTTGTGTTTGTAACCATTGCTTCCAAATGGATTTTGATGTGCGAGACAACAGGAGATGTACTTTTCACTGGCGGAGGCATTATTATAGATCATGGACTGGTATTTTGAAGTAATGGAATAGAGCTGATGGATTTGTTTCTTACAAACATGCAGATTTTCACTTCACAAGATGTGAAGGATGGACTGGACTGGAGTGGTGTGGACTACTTGTGGATTATTGTGATGTTTTTATCAGCTGTTTGGACTCTTATTCTGGCGGCACCCATTCACTGCAGAGGATCCACTGATGAGCAAGTGATGCAATGCTACATTTTTCCAAATCTGTTGTGATTATGAAGGTTTTACTGTTTGTTTTTCATTTATTTATTTTTTTTGGACTTATGCATTTTGCTCATTCATTTACACAGCACCAGCATTATGGGGGCCTAAAAAATGCTAACTTTTGAAAACGCAATGCAAGTTCATGAAAACAGTACCATCATCGTCTCTGTATAAACTATGAAAACACAAATTTGTAAAAACAGTGATATCATGCCGTGTTCAGTCTATAGGAATGTGTATGTGTGCAGGCGTGTAGTGTTTCTTTCTAAAGTGACATTGTCATCTACTGATGGATCCCCTGGGGATCTTTGACAACGCTGTTGTCTGTCTTTTCAAGAACACAAAGGAAAGAATTTTCCATTTTTAGCACAGCTGTTGTTGTGTAAACTAAAAATACCCTATGACACAAACTCCAAAGTAAATGTGAGTAAATGTTCAGAAAAGTTTCATTTTTTGATGTACTATTCCTTTAATGAATCTGTGACATTTCTGTGAATATAACAGTTACACTTACTAAAACAAAACCATGGTCATATATTAATTTGCTTTGGCAGGCTACAATTTTGCATTGTGGCAGCCGAAAAAAATGGCCATGCAGGAAAAGCCCTAATTATGTGTTACTGATTTAGACTTGAACTAGAATACACAGCAGAAGCCGTGGCATCCATACCACTGAGGGCCATCTTATCTTCTGCCTCCATTAGTGGCTGAGAGACAGAAATATCAATACTAACAGAGTCATTAAGGCAGGCAGGCGATGTGGTGGTCAGCTCCTCTGTCTCTACATGCTGCACGTCCTGTCCCGCTTCTATTAATGGTTCTTCTAGAGAGACCGTGCTCCGGACCTGTCTCCTGACACGTCTGCCAGTTCAGCGGTTATCCACATGCTCCAGCCTGACCCTCCTGCGAGACAGCTTCATTTCCAGCAGTTCTCACAGACCATCATGTGTTCATATTTGACTTGCCTACCTCAATTAGTGTGTTGCTATCCTCTAATCGATTTTTTAACACTAAATTAAGCTGTCTGATGTAATGAGAGTTGACCCCAAGTGTTTGGTCATATGAGAGCATTTTAAAGATGAGATCAGAGAATTCTGGGCTTAGATTTCTAGATTGCTCTGTCCTTTTATCATGTTTCATAATATGGAGGGTTTTTCCCCCTTGTTTTCTTTTCAGGCTTTCTTTTTTTTTTTAACTGAATAGCTAGTCAATATGCAAGCTTAGAAAAAAGTCTTTAAAGTTTGCACACTTTGTTTATATAAAGCTGGCTAATATTTAAAACTAATATTCAAACTAGATAAAAAAAAAAGTTTTTGGCAAACGTTAGGTTGAGTTGTAAAAGCTTGAAATGTGAAACAGTTTTAAAGTTTGAATGAGTAGATAGATAGATAGATAGATAGATAGATCAGTATCAGTTTAGTTAAAGGCGTTTCAATGATTTTCTGCTAATTTGTTTTGTCTTTGTCTTTACTACCATTATTTTATTTTATATTATTATTTGTATATGGAAATTTTAGGCTTAAATATGAACCATGAAATGTGTTATTGCATGATTTACTTACAGTGTGGTGCGTTTATTTACAGTGCGATTTACATTTCATAGATCTTTACCCTCAGAAGTTTTTTTTGCTATTTTTTCCTCCATGCCAGAGACAGAGCTTGTTTATCTTATATGGCTGCAAATAAGGGAAATATTTGAAGTGTGTGAGTTGAGTGCTCTTAGTAAGGTTAGACAGACGTATAAACTCTCCACAGGTGCAGGAGAGACCGCGGAGAGCGAGGGCTTCTTCATTTCCATTTCAAAGAGCTCCACGCTGTCATGCAGCTGTAGTCTAAACCAATACCTGTAAATGAAAGCCAGTGTTCACTTTTTTGCCCACAGATGGACCGCTTGCGCATAGTAACAAGCCAAGGCAAACAGCTGGGGGGATGAGTCAGTAAAAACCTATTCATTCAGAAAGCCTTTTAAATATGTATTAGACTTATGTGTTTATTTATCTTCGAAGGAGAGTGTTTAGCTCTCGTAGCATTAATTTGTGCCACAACAGAATGGTAGCAGCGTGCAGACTGAAGCGACTTTTATTCACTCAGTCCTTTGTGATGTCCTCTCTTCTGTTCCTGCAGATTTTGACCCCAGCCTCGGCATGATGACTGGAATTGCTCCGATGAACCCCATGATGCCCGGCCTTGGGATTGTGCCCCCGCCAGTTTCGCAAGACATGCCCATCGTGAAGGAAATCATCCACTGCAAGAGCTGCACGCTTTTTCCGCCCAACCCCAGTGAGCGTCTCTTTCTCTCTCTCTCTCGGCTGCGTTCCAAAACCTAATGAGCTGACTCCACAGGCAGCATTTTAAGGCAACTTAAGATTTGTTTTATCCAAATACAAAGGCAGAGTTGCATGAAACCTTCACTGAGAAGACAATCTCAGAATATATTGCAACAAGCTCAGTTATATTGATTATAAATAACTTAGAACATAATGCAGTGCTTAAAAAAAGATGTAAAAATGGGGTAACACATTATTTCGATAGTTCACTTTAGACATTCTACTGACTATAACTTTGCAACTGAGTCAACTAACTCTCATTAGAGTAGACTGTTAGGATTAGGGTTAGTAGAATGAGTTAAGTACTTTCAAAGTTACTTAGTCAGTAGTATGTCTGTTGATGGAGCATCAAAATAAAGTGTTAACAGATATTAAGTAGACAGTCTACTAATGTTCTAATGACTGCTAGTAGATTAGTATAGTTAGTACATTGTCTAAAGTGGACTATCAAAGTAGAGGGTTACCAAATATGGCATAATGGGATGCTTTCTCTGTGTGCTTAATTGTATTGAATTTGCACTTGTAGCACTTGTTGATGATATTTTTTAAAAAGTCTTCTGTTATGTCTTTTAAATTTCTCAGTGTAAACCCTTGTGAAAAAGAAGAGCACTTATTTGTTTAAATGTGCACTTGTGGTGTACTTCAAATCTTTAAAGTATTTTTTTTATGTACTTAAAGATAATATAATGTTAATAATGTGAAAGGTCACTTAAGTGCCCTTAAAGAACGTACACTTTCATGAAGATGTTTCTTAACACAATTAAGTACACTTAACACATGGCACAAGCGCGCTTTGTAATAATGTCAAATTAAGTTTTACTTTAAAGTACATTTTAAATCATTATGTTTTAATAATCCTTTAAATAGTTGTTTTAATAACATAGTAAAGCACATGTAAAATATTTTACTTTTTTGTTATTATGCTTGTGTAATTGCAAATATATGTAAAAGCACATGAGTTTCAATAGAAATTAAAGTATTTTTAGCTGATAAAATTTCAGTACATTTGGCAGTAAACTTTAACCATATTTCAAAGACTATGGAAGTAATTATGGAACTACATATAAAGATGTACATAAGTCCTACTTCAGTGGGTCAAAAAAGTTCTCTCAACTAGAGTTCATTTCACTGCAATTACATTCAAGTGTCTGAAAACATTAAAGTCAGTTTTTCCTTTAGCCGTATTAATTTGAAGTATGTTATTTTCTGTAGTAGATGTTCTTTTTAAAAGTATGCTAAAGAGTACTTCTTTTTCACAAGGATTTTTCAGAAATCGGTCAGGACGCCGCCTTAGAAGTCAACTACCTCTGTAGGCCGTAGGCAGCAAGGCAGCTCTCTAGGTTTGAGACCAGATCTCACATCTCACTCCATTTAACATGCATGCAATGATAAGCAGTATTTGTAACCCTCATGCATTTTAAATGATATTATTGACTCGAGCGATATGATCTGAAATGCTGACCCAATAAAAAGACTGATATAGCCACGAGCAACTATGCAGCCCGAATGTGATTTAATATCATGATTCTATAAACATTTCGGTCTCCATAGCAGCGCATGTCACCTTGATGAGATGCAGATACGATTTTAAAAGCCAGCTGCCAATCAAATCCTCAGACTGACGCTGGATAGAAAGGCTATGTTTTTATTTGAGAGAGGAGCTGTCATCCGATCTCGCGTATTTACCCTTATATCCCCTCATCCCAGCAGCTGAATAAGCTCATCTGAATTCGTCTCCTGTCATAGAGAGAGAGGTCAGGCAGAAGAATGAAACAGGAGGGGGCCGTCCGGGGGGACGGGGTGAAACTCTGACTGTAATTGGACAGTTGACCTCTAAGGAGACTGAGGTATCCTGGCATGTAAAATATGCCACACAGCAAGAGTAGGGTCAGAGGAGACCGTGATTACCTGAGAGAGCCCGTGTCCTTCAAACAGCTGAGCGTTCTGCCTGCCGATCACGCGCCGAGTGCACATCTGTAATCACAGGCTAGGCGCTCTCATAACGCTACGGTCAGCCTCACCCGCAAAGTGTCCTAACCCACCTTCCTGAGAGAGAGAGTGACGGACTGACACGCCTGCTCCGCGCGCGCTAATACGCAAACAAACGATGGAGACGTTGATTGATGCCAAAGCATGACGTACGAGAAGAGCATTCAAAAGCCAACAAAACAATCCTCACCTGGCCTCAAGTGAAACTTACTCTTTTCAGCCAAAACAACAGTTACCAGTGAAAGTATCTTTTAGAAACTTTAAGAACAAAGACTTGAATGATAAATAGAGGCTCTGCTACAAAACCAAGTAAACTGCCCAGGGAGGGAGCGTTTTAAGATGTGTGCTCTGTCTAAATTCTCAGGGAGCATTGCGTGTTTCCTTTGTGGTTGTGGTAAAGGAAACCCTAGAATGTGTAACGTAAAATACGTAATATATATTTCATTTAAAGAAATAGTTTAATTTAGCTCAAAGGGAATCATTTATGATTTTATAGGGAATTTGGACAGAATCGCTGTTTCACGGCTGATCACTGAAGGATCCGTATAACAATCAACTCTGCACTGGATATTAAAACCCAAAATATAGTGAAAACACTATTTAATAGCACAGTAACAAGATCGACAGATTAAGACATTAACTTGTGAGCACAAAACACAAGATATTTCTCTTTTCAATATAAACAAGATTTTATTTATATAAACCTAAGACATAAGCTAAACTAACACATGAACACAAGCATTCACCCATTCACACGTTGCAGGAAAGAGAAAGTAAAGGAAGGATGAGTTAAAGAGTAGGAAATGTGAAATCCCAGTTTACAGCAATATGTGCAATTGCCTAGACTGGAGCAACCATCAATCACTTATTTAACCCTCGCACTGAGTTTCTCAATGAGGCTAAAATTCATATTAAATGCACCAATCCAGCTAAAAGTCTGGAGTTGTTTTACTTTAACTTTAACGTTGCTAAGGGATTCCCTTTTGTTGTCATCTTTGCAGAAAGGGGTTTTCCCAGGTTGCTGATTGGTTGGAAGTTCAGTAGTCGTTAGTGACGTCTTGGGAAGCCAGGATGCGGAGTTGTGTGGCTGGCAAGTTTTGAAGCGGTCACAGACTCGGGATTGAACTTCCGGAGACGAGGCGTGGCGGCAAAACCCAAACTGAGACCACGAAACTCTCGCGGAAGAAAATAAATTAAGGGAAAAGAATAAAAGATGTGAGACTGGGTATTTCTTTCGCGTGGTGTTAAGTAGCAGCTGGCATGTAGGCCAGAGCACATGGCGCTCAAAGAGCAGCGTCAAAACGCGGTGGCAAAAGAGAGCATTTTTTTGAAGAAAAGATTTGAAGAGAAGAGAGTTGAAGAGAGGGTTTGATGGTGTCCTGAGTTTTTAAACTCGGCTTTCAGACCGTCCCATCTGGACGTCTTGACCAATTAGAAATTATCTTAGCTTGGGGTGATGCTCTGTTTCTGTCCCCAATCATAAATCAACATGTTATCTGATCAGTCACATGGTCCGGATTTTCCCGCTCTTGTAAAGTATAATTTCGGATAGGATTTCTATAAGAAGATTATGATACATTTTACAAAGAATTAATTGGAAGAAACATTTAAAGCATGAATTTTCAAACTCATACATACTAAACATGAATATTACCCTTTAAGGCTTAAGCTATTCAATACTTATTAAAAGCAAGACATACACAATGAGTGATTAAAACAAGGATAGTCAAATGCGTGGGTTACATACATGATATGGAGTTATGCATAAAAATGTCCTTTTAAGATGATTTTTAGGTGCATACATATGGAAAAGACTCTGTGTAGTTCTGTGTAGAACAAAAAGGTGTTCTTTGGGCAAAGGAATTTAAGTCTGGTCTTTGTCTTGTATGGGTGTGGGGGAAAGTCAATCTAAAGACGCACGTGATTTCCAGCGTGGAACCCATGTGATGGCCATCTCTTTGACCATCCGTCTTGATTACTTGCCCCAAATTTGACGATCTCTTTCCTGAACTGGAATTATCAATAAGTGTTCTTTTGTCTCAAGGTTGTAAGCTGTTTTGTGAAAGAGTTGGTTCGTTTGCTTGCTCCAAACTAGTTGGAGCTAGGAATCTGATTTACGACGTCCTGTTTCCTTGGTGAAATTCCAGCTCCTCAGGTTTCAATGTTCTGATGCATCTTAAATTTGTCTGATTCGGTCTCTGATATCCTACAAATGCATTGTAATAAGCTCAGATAATATTTGGCCTAATGTGCTGTGGTTTTCATGCTTAATATAATATTGTGCTGTTAGCAACTTGTTAGCACCAGAAATGAGTCGAATTTCCCATGTGGAGTAATAATTGGGCACTTATGACAGGGGTCTTCAGAACAACGTTTGGAACCCAAAATATGATGATTTCCTTGCAGAACCTCCTAAAATATATAAGCATAAATTCATTTTAAAAATCAGAGAAAAACATTTATTTTATAAATGAATTAATTAAATTATGCATTTATTTGTTTGTATAAAAATCCATTTGCAATGTTAAAAGAATATTATCTGGAAGATATTTACTGTCTATCAAGTTTCTATCATTTTTTGTATATACTCAACCATTCAAATTATTATAATTATAAATATTATTACAGTTCAAAATCAAAGTTTTCTATTTGAATATATTTAAAAAATATTATTTCTTGCTGTGATGCGCAGCTGAATTTTCAGCATCATTACTCCAGTCTTCAGTGTCACATGATCCTTCAAAAATCATTCTAATATGCTGATTTACTGCTCAAGAAACATTTCTGATTATTTTCAACAAAACATTTGTGCTGCTTCATATTTTTGTGGAAGCAGTGATACATTTTTTGTGGATTCTTTGATAATAGATCATTTATTTTACTTACTTTTACTTTATTTTATTTATTTACTATTACTTTTGTTAATTTCTTTTAAAAATAAATTTTACTGAACCCAGTACCATTACTGTTAAGCAGAAAAGGTCTTTGAAAGCAGAATGAAACTGATAATATTATGGTAAATTGTAACTGTAATTTAATTAATTTTTTAATTTTTTTTTTTTTCAACATTTTTGACAATGTTTTTCTAAAATATTTCAGCACCCCTTGAGACCTCGTAGTTTGAAAAACGCTGAATTTCAGTTTGGCAATGATAGAATGTGTGCCATAATATGAACCAAAACAGAATAAAATTACAGAGAAAACATAATAAAATACTAAACCAATGACAACTAGTCAACGTTATATTACCCCTACCTCGTGATGTTCATGCAGAAACTAGTTTTTAATCAGTGTGTCGTATTATGAGTTTGCAAGAGTTGATGTTGTGTAGTTTGTTATCAGTACTAACTCTGCTAAACTGGAAAGAGTTGTGTCTGTTTTTCAGGGGAACTCCATTGTGTGAAGAATGTTGTGACGCCTCAGTTCAGTTTTCACTTTAAAGGTTTCTCTCTAGCTGGAAAAATGCTTTGAAAGAACGTTTGATCGTCTGTAAAGGAATCTGATTTTCTTTGGCAATGCGGCCTGTCATCATTCACCAGGATCGATTCTTCAATTGACAACAGAAGCAGCTCGCTGTATATTGATTCTTGAATTGCAGAACAACAACATGAAAAGCCCGGCTCGTATTCCCTCCCCGTCTTTCAGCTGCTGATTAGAAATGAATGAAACCTGGTCACTCCTGCCTTCCCTCCTGGGCTCGGTGATCAAGCAGCACACGGGTAATTATGCCAAGATCGTATAGGAGAAAGACAGGATGGGGGACGCAGAACAAAGGCCCTCGTGATTCTGGGATTGTAGTTTTTAATGATGAGAAACTTGAAAGAAACGGCCGTCGCGATGAACGCGGCGAACACTGTCTGATGAGATTTGAGCATATCCATAAACACGAGCGTCTCCTCTCATCTCGTTCAGACAGAACAGACTATCATGCGCATATCTGGCATTGTAACGAGTCTCCTATTTTCCGCACCAGTCCGTGCAGAAGTGGATTTAATAGCTGGTGACAGCTGTGCTCTCCTGACTACGCCATACAGTAATGCGGAGCAATCATTCATGGTTATTCTCACCTCAGTTGCCAGAAAAAATTACCCAAGTCCTTTTCCCAAGGGCCCGCGATGGCTCATGCCATTTAACAGGAAATTTTACAAACTCCAGCCTCTCTACATCACCTGCTCTCTTATTTGTTGCAGGAATCTCTTTTCCTGGTTCTCTTTAAGCCTAACCTCTTTTCATTGCTTGTATGCTCCATCTTTGCCAAAGTCATCCACCCTTTTCTCTCTGTCTGCTCTCGTGCCCTTCAAGGCAAAATATGATGGGAGATATCAGCGTTTATACCATATGTCATTCGTGCTTTTTAAAGGGCAGCGGCGTTGGCTTTGATTGGAGCTGTATTAAAAACACACAGGCTTATTGCTGTCAGCTTCACCTCTTGTTATTTATTAGATCTGACCAATGGGGATATTTGAAACCTCCGTGTTTTATTCAACTCGTGGCGTCTCAGTGGATCAGCGGAGGGCTAAGCTTAAAGCTTTCCTCGCCTGACTTTCTAATAAGGATACAGGCAGCTCCTCTTGCAATTATGCTGATTTTTGCTCTGTGTTTCTGTCATGGTCACACATTGTGTGACTTGTAATATTCAGTGGCCCTAAAAATGTATTGGATACTTGAGTCCCACTTAAAATAGAAAATATGTGAATGTCACTGCAGTAGATAACAGAATATCAAACGAATGATGCCGGAGCCTTTTTGAACTTAAATTTTCTTTTAAATAACTGTTTTTGGTTATTTTAATGGATGTATGAAGTCAGTTGTCCTCAGGTAAAGTTCATCATAATTTTTATGAACATGATCCACTAAAGTCTGACAAAAAGTCAGACATTATATCTGTATTTTGAATGTTGTTTTAATGAAAAAAAAGTTTTAAATATTGTTGTTTTTTATATATATATATATATATATATATATATATATAATATAAACATTCAAAAAAAATTTAATAACATTAATACTTTCTAAATTCTAAAATTAATATACTAAATAATTCTAAAATTAATACTATTTATAATATTAAGGTTATTTCAAGTAAATAAACGACTAAATGATCAGTGATCAGTCATTCTTTTGATTGATTTTTTTTTCATCAAAGAATGCTGAAAATATTTTCACTGCCCACCAAGATATTAAGCAGTGCAACTGTTAATAATAAGAAATAATAATAATAATAAATGTGTATTGAGCAACAAAATCATCATATTAAAATGATTTCTGAAGGATTATGTGACACTGAAGACTGGAGTAATGATGCGGAAAATGAAAAATCTTTTTTTTGTGTGTGTTAAAATTAAGTGACACTTGGGATGATATTTTATTGTAAGGACTTTTATGAATTTTTATAACTGTCATGTGGCCTTTGCCACTGTTGTTTTTAGTAGCTCACTGATATGAGCCTTTGGGCCAATGCTGATATCTAGAGGCAGGCTGCTGAATGTCTAAATAGAGTCTGTCTGAATGATAGATTAGTCACTTTCAACCAAACCTCCATAATTACAATAAACAGATGCATTATATTAGCATTATTATTTGAGCAGGTAAGCAAACTAAGTGTGTCTGTTATTAATGGTGGCTGATAATAGAATAAGATCTGCTCCACAATCTAGCTCCGGCTCCAGTGGACCGACTGAATCTCCTCTGTCCTGGATCTCTGTCCCGCAGCTCCAGCACAGCTTCACACCTTCCCGACCCATCAGTCTTATTCTGCAGCTCTGCACAGCCCCAGCTTGACTCAACTCCATCTCCGCTTCGCCACCGCCACCTCCTTCTAGTCTACTGTGCTTAATAAACGGCCATCGACCGCCTTTCACTCACTGTCGTTTGAAAGGCCTGGCTCTCTGAAGGACATTGAGTTCTTAGAGAGAGAGAGAGAGCCCAAGCATGGCAAATATCATCCGTTTTCTCTGCAGAGCCTGGAAACCCACAGACTGCATG
Source organism: Tor tambroides (assembly GCA_021397915.2). Taxonomy (NCBI): domain Eukaryota; kingdom Metazoa; phylum Chordata; class Actinopteri; order Cypriniformes; family Cyprinidae; genus Tor; species Tor tambroides. The sequence continues at coordinate 32,209 of JAFVLL020029746.1, forward strand.
AAAGGATAGCAGTGTTTCAGTGCCCGGTTGTGGATGCACCTTCACCGTCAGGTCAGCCTGCATATGCTGCCTTTCACTGGCTTCTAAACCTCCAGTCTGCCTTGGCTCTGTGCCTGAGACTGACCTTTATATCAGGCAGAGCTCTCTTCTTCCAACAGCCGAGAGGGCCGTGTCACTGCGTTTCTGCTTCTGGAAGACTCAGTTTGCCGAGGGCACTGCCAGTCTGGCCTGTTTCCTCACTTCAGCCCACTCATGACACATATCACCCACACCTCGCTCCGTTACACCCGCCTGTGCCTGCAGAGGCCTTTAACCTCACTTATACACTCTGCTGCCTAAAATAACTACTGGCTATGTCTCAAAGCCACGGGATGTTATAGTTGCTTTTATTCCTTAGAAACAGTGTAATGTTAGTATTATTTATTGAATAATATTTTGAATTTGCTTTTATTTTGATAATTTCAATTTTAATTTCAACTTTTAGTAAATTTGTGCTTTTGTCTTTTTATTAGTTTCCTTTAATATTTTTGTTTAGATTCATTTTTGAATTTCAGTATTAGTTTATACTGTGTAATACTGTATTCATTTTCAATTTAGCACTTCAACTTTTTTTTTTTTTTTTTTTTTTTAATTAATGGAAATGATTTTCAGTTTCTGAGATATCCTGGATAGAGATCAATTAGTGTATGGACCAAGAGAGCATTTTGGGGCAGTATGGGTGTCTGATTGAATGTTGTTGTCAGACCTTGATGGCTTTTGTGGGAGTCATTGGCACGTTCAAATCTGTACTTTCTGGGCATTTTAGGTATTTATTCAGGTTGTTCAGTGCCCTAGTTAAAAAAAAAATCATATTATATTTAAAATACATTTATTTCATACTAAATACTTCAAATCCATTAACACATTTTATTGACATATCAGTTAAGACTTACTGATATAAAATTATAATTAAACTTTGGTGTTCTTTATTGCACAATGCACATTTCTTAATATCATGCTTAAATGTGTTTTAATATCACTATTATTAAGGATTGTATGATCTCTGTATAACATCAGTCTTTAAGTGCAAGATATTTAAAGTGTATCTAAAGTATACTTAAAATAGTTCCACTTTAGCACAAACAAATATACTTCAGTATATCTTTAGTTGGACTTCAGCACTACTTCCGCACAATTAATTGTGCACACTAAATTAGACTTTAAGTATTCCAGTTTAGTATACCAAAAGTACAGTTGCAGGGTATTTTTATTAAGCATATAAATATGTAATTGTATTTGTAGTATACTTGGTGCAAAATAAATGTATTTTAAATACATTTTAGTATATATATATATATATATATATATATCTGTATGTGTGTATATATATATATATATATATATATATATATATATATATATATATATATATATATACACACGCACACACATCAGGGATGGAAATTAACTTTTTTGTCCACCGGCCACTGTGGCTGGTGGATTTCAAAATCTACCAGCCACTCAATGTTTTTACCAGCCACTTTCTTGTTTTTAACCAACAATGTGTAACTGCATGTGAAAATTAATACTACAAGATCTACAATACTTAAGCAGTTTATTTAATCTCAAGTCTCAATGAAATACTGACATTTTCTCTTTCTCTCTTATACACACACAAACCATGAACTGATATACATTTCATTAAATGAGTAGGGCAGATTAAACAAAAAACTAACATTCCTCCACCCATCCTCCCCACTCCCAGTCCAATTTACGCCTGCTCATCAGAATCAGATTCTGAAGTTTCAGAGGTGCTTTCCTGAGCATTCTTCTTCCCCTCCATGAACTCTGGCCTTCTAGGCCGGATGCTAGCCTGATGCCAGAGCTGGATAGCAGGGGTGGGGTCATAATTCTCAATAGAGGGACTGGATAGCTGGACAGTCAGTAGGTCACAGAGGCTTCTTGATGTAAGACGGGACCTCCAGTCACTTTTCACTAACTTCATTTGATTGAAGCCTCTTTCACAGTCTGCAGTAGAGGCTGGTACGGTGAGAATGAGGTCAACCAGGCTGAGGATGTCGGGGCACTGCGGTTGCAAAGACCTGTTGATTTCTGGCCAGGTCTTCATGTGGAGACTCTCTCCCGTCTCATACAGTCTGGTCTTGAGAATGGTCCACTGATCTGGGATGAGCTCAACAGCGACCCCCGAGGATGTCAGGATGCTCTGGAAGTGTGTAGTTAATTCCTCCACTTCTGATTCACCAAATTCTGAAAAGAGACGGACATAATGAAACAACATTGAGTTATATGCTTTCATGACTTTGTAGATGAAATGTTATGTATGAACCTAAACCACATACCTTTAGAGCGATCTGCGTCAGGCCAGCTGTTCAGATTCACTAACTTTGTAGCTTGGAGAATCCCTATGGTCATGTCGGTGAAGCGACTTTGCAGACTCTGGCAGAGTTTGTCGAGCAGCTCAAACTTGGCCTTCATGACACGGTTTATGGCGCTGTCATCATTCTCGTGCTGCTTCATACAGGCTTTCAGCTTGGGCCCAGGTCTGAGGTACATTTACATTAGTAAGTTTATTTAAGATATTCAGCTAAGCAGCAAACACATTAACACAACTTTTCAGTTCTCTGACACTCACCTGGTTTTGTATTTTGTGAGCACTGTTTGGGTGGCTGTCAGGCAGCTGTGTACTTCAGCCACTGTGATAGCTGAGGTTTGAAGAGTCAGAGAGAGGCTGCTGAGGTGGGTCAGGCAATCATGCATGAAGTTGCAAAACATGAAAAATGCTGGATCCCGGCAGGTTTGGAAGTAGTGACGTGCTTTGCTCTTCTGCACTGCATTCACCCCTTCAGCATCTGGTGACTGAATCTTTATACAAAATCCGTCAAATCAATAAAGAAAAGTCATTAGTCAATTTATAATTTTTATATAAGTGTTTTATAAGTGTAAGTTAGTTCGATTTATTAAATTACACTGAACAAATTCCTGACAGTAAACTGACCTAACCTTTTAACTTAACATTCAAGTTCTCTACACTGTTATTTATCCTACCTGGTCTAGGTGCTGGGTAAGTCCCTGGTAACCCCTCAAAAAATGGTCAATGGCCCTGAAGAGGTGAGAAACCCACCTGGTGCCTCCAACCCTAGTTGGTACAAGGGGATTCTGGCCCAGAATCTTGAAGCTGTGCTTTAGGTTTGCCCTGTTGAGAGCACTTTTACAATAGAATGTATGCAGCCCTGACAGCACATCTTCAATCTGTTTTGCCATAGAGCAGCTCTTAATGGCATCCTTGAAAGCTAGTTCCAGGCGGTGTGCCATACAGTGAATACCCAGGACGTGCATGTTACTTCCTCTCAGCCTGCTCACTACTCCTTTACGTGTCCCTGTCATCACCGATGCACCATCAGTTGCACATGCCACCAACTTGGCCTGCCACTCTTCTCCACAGACCTCCCTCATCATGTTATCTATTGCCTGAGCGATGTTCTCACCGTCTGCTTTCTCCACATCCTGTATCCCTACAAAGTGGACCTCCACCTTGCCTCGGTTGCACAAGCGCGTATACAGCATTTCCTGTTCCATCACGGCAGTGTCAGTAGACCCGTCAGACATAATGGAGAGGAATTTCGCTGCCGCTATCTTTGACTGAAGGGTCTTCCTCTCAGCTGCAGCTATGTGCTTAATAAACACCCTGGCTTGCTTCCGATTCACGTATGTGCTACCTGTGCTAATTCCCTTTTTCTCATCTAATCTATAAAATGAAAATGGAAAAATAAACAATGAAAAGTAAAGTTATAAGTAAATATCGTACCATAGCACTAACGTTATAGGCTACTTTATGCATATAGACTAGCCTAGCTACTGACATTAGTTACATGGGCGCTATATTCTTCTGACCTTATTCAGCATTTAATCTAAAATCTACTATTCAACATTTCATAGACAAAAAATAAAATAAAATAAAGACTTACTTGCATTGCCATTCGTAATCTTGAAATGGCCTTCCTTTTTTCGCGATTGCGTGGGCATTCCTAAACAGTATTATCATCTTATCCAACTGGGCCGTCTTCAGGCTGGTAAGTGCCTTCATGGCAGCCGTATTCTCCGGGGCTGCTTTTCCCTGTGCTCTCTTTTTTACCTGGATGTGGCATTTGGATGATTCGTGGTCTTTTATGGCTTCCAGTTTTAGGTTTTTAGTCCCAACAATGAAACTATTAGTTTTGGCATCTTCTGAAGCGTGTTGACGACATACCGAGCAGAACATTGTCAGACTTGTCTCTTCGTAAACTAACCAATCACGGGACTCCCCATTGTCTGCTTTTCTCCATCGTTCTTTAAAAAAACGTTTTTTGACCTTCGCCTCTTTGTCCACTGGCTCCTCCTGAGATGTTTTCTCTGCAGACCTCTTAACGCCTGCGATGTAACGCCACATTTTTTTTTGAAGGTGTGCCTCCTCTAAAAGTGTCCGCCGTCCGGGTGAAACAGTATGCTATTTTAATTTACCCGCCACGGTGGCCGGTAGGTGAAGCGAGTTTACCCGCCACAACACAAAATCACCCGCATTTGGCTGGTGGCGGGTGCTAATTTCCATCCCTGACACACATACACACACACAACATAATTGGACATCAAAGATGCTTTCAGATCTAGATCGACAGCATTTCTGGGTGTCACAGGCATGTGTGAATGCTTGAATCAAATCTTAATGTTCAAACCAAACATCTTTAAACATCATAGGTATGTTCAAATGAAACATCATTTAACAAAAGTATTTTAAACCATCATGGAGTTGTTTGAATCAAACCTAAACAAAACCTAAGCAGCAAATTTAGACAAAAAAATGCATTATTGCACTTTCCAACATTTCATACCAGTGTGTGTAAAGTAAGTATTTCATAAAGTATGCAGCTTACTCTATTTAGACATTCTATGGCTACGTTCACACTGTCAGTTTTTGGGATTGACAACTGCATTTTCTTTACAGGTTTGAGTCTCAAAATGCCCTGTTCACACAGCAACTTACAGTAGCTTCTCGAATACTATATGAATGTGCAACGGGAGTCAAGCCCATATTTCTTACCAGTAACCATAGCAACAGTTACCAAAGTAATATCAAAGATGGTAAATAAATAAACGGTATATAAATGCACATTTGTGCAGCAGAGCGGCTCTCTCTCTCTCGCACTTTATGACATGACAGACAACTAATTGTCCAGTCCTGTTCCGTTCACACAGCACATGTTTTCTGAGAATGCGGTTGTGAGTCCTGAAAATTTGCAGGTGTGAGTTCGGTGACAGAATGCGGTTGTCACACCCATAAATAACCGAACTGTGTGTGAACGTAACCGTATTAAGCACTCAAATACAGGACCGACAACCATATTCTGTTGCTGTGCGAACGTGGCCTATGATGTCCAAAAATGCGAGCAAATGTGCCTTTAAATTTTACAAATCTGTTTAGTAGTTCAGTATAATTGCTTGAACCTTGCTGCGATGCCCAAAAATGCTGGAACGTGGCTCAGCAGGTGATCAGACAGTCTTTGTGCAGACACGATCCACAATACAACCACTGCAAAATTTAGATTTGTATTCAGAGTGTTGCAATGAGTACAAATTAATAAAAAGAAAAAGAAAGAAAGAAAGAAAGAAAGAAGTAGGGAAAAACATAGTGATCATATATAGCTCTCCTGTGGAGAAAAGCCTGTTTAAGGTGCTTGTGATCGCCACAGGCTTCCTACAGAGACACTGTCCTGCTCTCCTCTTTCAAGAGGGACAATACGCAGCAGGTAGACGGCTGTCAAGCTGAGTGAAGACTGGCTTTTGAGAAGTCAGTTCGTCTTATCTGCAGTCTCACTCCCGACACCCCACTCGAGCAAACAAAAAGCCCCCTCACACGCACAGATCCGAGTCAGGCTTCCTGTGCAGTTGAGTCTTCTGGAGATCTGTGACTAAAACACATCTGGGGCTTCACAGAGCAACATGCTTGTTAAGATCAACGCTATGCATCTGTGTGGTGCGACTGAGGCGTCTGTCTTCAGTGAGGGTGGCAGAACTGGGCGTTTTCATCAGCTCTTCTGCCTCACTCGTTCCATACATGTTCCCACATCCCACGTTCCTATCAACTTCTGTCTGCGGAGCGGTTGTCATCTCCATCGTCTGTGTGTATTTGAGCATGCGCAAGACAGCGATACACCTGCGGCTGTCTTCATTTTAGCTGATTAGCGTTAAGCTTGTTGATGAGTGTCTCTCGGTCGAGCGCTCGCAGTGCTGGAGGTACACAGTGCCCTCCTGAATTTATGTCCCAGACCCTCCTGTGTCATCTTAACTCACTCTTCAAAGAAGCGCCTTTGACGGCACAGGATATTTAGCCACGGAGCTGTGGGAAGAGCATTGGTTTGTGAAATAATAGGCTTTGATTTCATCGCTGTGCAGTTTCCACTTTGAGACGTCGTAGTTACTGGAGAAACTCTCTAAAGCTATCTCAGACATCTCAGATCTGATGCAGCGTTGTGTGTAATTTCATATCGCCGTCTTGGGTGACAATGGAAACAAATCAGCCACCGGCTGCATGGTGAAACTCATGAAATTATATACTTTGCTTTGCTTTCTCCCCACAGTGTGAATATGAAAACACAAAGTGGGTGTATTTGATTTCGAAAAGTTCAGAGGTATCAAACTCTTTCTTGTGGAGCTCCTCTGTTCCTCCTAAAGCAAACAGCTACTCTGTGTTTTTATTGCTTGCTGGAAATTTCAACTTTCAAGAGACTGCTGATGTCAAACTAAAATGTTTCATCTGCGTTTGACAAAGTAAACATTTGCTCACCTGGGCCAGCAACCAGTATTTAATGGAGCTCAGCGTAAGACGTGACAGAAGATGAAAACAAAACTACTTGCCCCTTTGAGATTCTAAGTGATTGTTCTTAAACTAGCAGCCTCAAGTCTCTCGTTCTATGCTCATAATGAGGAAAAAATAAACTTTAACGTTAGTATTCAGCTTTTAGATTAGTGTGCTGCACATTATGGCCATTTTGTGTGCGCTGGATGTGTTTTTGCTCTGTCAGTGCATGCGTTTGTGGTTTTCTTAAATATGCCTGTGTACTGGCGGGATAATCAAAGCTCTTGATTGATAATAGTACACAAAAATATACATAAGAAAGTAGACATAATAACCATGTTTTTTTTTCTAGACAATGAGAGGTGAATTCAATAAACGGCTTTACCACTGTAGTATAAGGTATTACAGCAGGGTTGCCAAGTCCACGGTTTTCCAATGGAATTTGGCTACTTTTATACTGTTGCTGCGGGTTGTTCTTTTCGTTCTTTTAGAGTTCGATAGAGGCGGAACCCCCTGGAAGGACGTTTTGACCCCCTATAAACCAAATGGGCTAGTTTTGAGTACCAATTGGGGTGGGGTTTTTTATGCAGACCTAGCAACCCTGTATTTCAGCACAAAACCATACATGCAGCTTAAAGCGAGGTCCCGTTAATGAAAATTCACAGGTGAAACAATGGCATTTTGCCTGCAGAATTTCGCTGTAGAAAGGTAAATTTGACCACACTTTATTAACATAAAAACTCACAGCCCAACATAAGCAGGTGCTGTATGTCATACAGTGCTGTTCTATGCATATTCAAATTCATGTCATTCCTTTCTGGGCAAATCCTTTCTATGCAAATGAGGCTCATTTGAGGAACATTAACATACATTGGCCAACGCAGTTGACACTGTGCTTTCAAAGGAAAGACATGACAGTATTAAAGCAAACTGGTTCATTTTTATTTCAAATGAATGTTTATGTATGTTTTCTAGTGATCATGGCAACCATAAAGAATCATTTTCGGCTTTGTAAAGAGTCGATTCATGAGGCTCAGAAGAGTGTATCTAATCATGGTATTCAGTCTACCAGATCCAGCTGAGGTGTGATTTGCTATCAGCACTAATTTTGTTGCCGTATTTGCAGCAGTACCTGATTTACATAATTCCTTCAATGAATCAGGTGCTAAAATAAGGCAAGCAAATAAACCAAATCCCATTCAGACTTCAGTGATGATCAGACAGACAAGTCATTTTATGCTTGGTAAACATGTTTACAGAGTTATTATTTTTAATAATACCACAGCATGTCATCCCGCGACTGGCATCCGAATCGTTTTGGTCCATATGCATGCTCGTATAGTGTTGTATTGAAGCTGTACACATTTGTCACGTCCTCTAGTCAGTGGAGTATTATATTCTTTCCACTGACATGAGCTGACATAAATATAAAGCTCATCATGAGCCGCCACAATAAACAGGAGTTAGTGTAATGTTGGTGATGATGGATGGTGAGTGTTAGGGGGCAGCTGTGGTGTCCAAAGAGACTCACTTATTTATAGTGACTGGCTTGCAGCCAAAACATGCCCGAAGCGCTTTGCGTCCGACTCCGTTTGGACCCCCCCATCAGGCACACGGTCCCCTCTGAGTCCCAGCAGGTGCTTCCTTCATTTGCATTCCCATGCATTCCCATTGTTAAGACAGTATCTTCAGTCCTGATGGGAAGCACGGGTTATCACCCGTTGGTCTGCACAGCATCATTGAGGAATCAGCTAACAGCAGAACATGCCAAGCTTTGCACTTGTAATCCAGTCATGTAACAAGTGCCGAGTTTCATTGATTATTCCTTCTCAGCCTGGTTTTCTCAATGCATCTTATTCATGGTTGAATTGGTTTATCAAGAAGAGATTAGCTTTGTGAACCTGGAGGTTCTAGTGCCGTGTTCTGCAAATGAAACCAGTCGAGAGAAAGATCCAGTGACATGTTGAGTTTGAGTCCCGTCTATACTAAGACTGTCAAATAAAAGTGGCAAAAGCCCAAAAATATGTCAGTCTGATCGATGCGATTTGGTGCATTACCGTTTTTAATGATCTTCCAGGTGAACCCTGGTCTTTTAGATTAGAATTGGATAATAAATCATTTTAATGTCAAGGTTGTAAAAAACAATCAGTGATTGATTTAGCATGTTTCATCTTTTTCATACGTGGCATACCAGTCAATAATGAGCTATGGATCAATAACTAGATGAAAGAAAATGTCAAAAATTCTGGTAGTGTAATATTCTTTTGTGCTTGTCTTCAAAGACCTGCCTCCCCCTGCCACCAGAGAGAGACCGCCCGGCTGTAAGACGGTGTTTGTGGGCGGTTTGCCAGAGAACGCCACAGAGCAGCTCATTGTGGAGGTGTTTGAACAGTGCGGGGGTATCATCGCCATCCGCAAGAGCAAGAAGAACTTCTGTCACATCCGCTTCGCTGAGGAGCACACAGTGGACAAGGCCCTCTTCCTGTCAGGTACATGATCGGGAGGATTTCCTCTGTCACTACAACACCAACAGTTGCTCTATATGAGAATGGTTTTACTGATTTAAATATGAACATATCTATGAAAATTAAAATCATATAAAATATTTAGGAATAATTTAAATAACTATAATGCATATATAATAATATGTTTTATATAATTATTAATTAAATATACATACATACAAACATACAGGGTGTAAAACTCACATTTTGCCACACCTGCCAGTTGCCAGTGACTTTTTTTAAAGAATTTACCAGCCATAATTACTGCCCATGAAACTGTATTTGCATTTATTTCAATAAAAATCCAGGTAGAACAAGTTAGGAAAACACAACAATTGCAATTTATAAGAATAATAATAATAATTATTATTGTTATTATTGCTGTTGTTTGTTTGTTTCTAAAAATTTAACGAATCAATAGAAATATAACTATAATACTATTGAACTGTAAAGTATTTCATAATAATAATAATAAATGTGTATATATATAGAGTGCAATTGCAATACTAATATTTATGCTTGTTTTTCTTTGCTTTCAAACATTAAACTATAGAGCTTTTATTTTGGTGGAAAAAACACAAGAAAACTTCTCTTTTAAAATGCTTCTCTTTTGTTGACAACACATTTATAAACCATTTTCATAAACTTGGGAAGGTGTTTGTTGCATATTGCATTTTCAAATGCACGTATAAGCGATGAAAACTGTTATCATGTGCAGCTCAAGTGAAAATATTACAATGCAGCGTTATCAGATTACATATTAAATAATTGCAATGCAGTCTTTGTGATTTGATAATCACACTAAACCATATCATTCTCAGGCATTGTTTAGAATTCATAAAAAAAGTTAATAGGCTAAATATACTGTTAATATGAATTAAATTTTTCTGTTTGTTTTTATTTTCATTTACATATATCATTGAAATCTTTTAATTTAATATTTTAATTTACACTAACAGCAGCTATCTTGTAAAGTGTGTACTTTCATTGTAGATTACACCCTTAATATTTCACAATGTCATAAGCAAGAATACAAATAAGAGCACTAAATCATGCCTAGCACTTGTGTGCCACGCCATGTGATTTAGAATAATTTCACTTAACATTTTATCGCATGGAAATGAGGCCCATGTGTCCACAAGTTCCCTCTTGACTTGATGGATTGATGCAGAATTAATGAGGGGGGTGGGGCTTCCGCACATCACTCACAGAACTCAAGATCTGCAGACGCTGGCCCTCCAGAGTCCCTGACAGAAGAGGTCAACGAGAAGACAAGCGGCGACACCTAGTAATACATTTCTGCCTTTGAACGCTGCATATCAATCACCTCCTCGACACCAGTCACATGAGCTGCTTCTCTTATCCAGTCACATCTTAAATCAGTCTTTGTATGCAAATATAAGGATGTCCATCTCAGCCACAGAAAGCTGATTTAAAGAGCCGGTCGCTCCAATAACACCCTTTCCATTATTTATTCTTCTCTCTCAGTGGAGAGGGGTGAGATTGGAGCGGCGCCCCATATATTATGTGGCCTCGTGACGGAGCTCTGCAGGCCTTTCCATAAATAATGGTGCTCATTTCTAACGTGAACACATTGCGTAAAATATTTAACAGCGTCTCGGGGCTGTAAAGCAGTGATAGAGGGGCGGAAGCAAACCGTGAAGCTCTTTCTCTCATTTCTGTTGACACGGCCGTCTGTGAATATACATTCTCCTTAGAAACACTTCAGCCTCTCTGTAATGTACTCGCAAGATCATGTGGTTCATAATTCACCGGAGCCTCTTTCACGTACCGCTTGGCCATTTGTCAAGATACTTTTCCGAGCAATTTTCTTTTTTATGTTGAAATATATAAACCTTAATACAAAATCACGTTCTTTTTCAGCCCTATCACAAGCCACATTATTCTCATACATCATGGCTTGTCTGTGCTGGTCGGGTCTTGGTTTCGATTTCCTCGTCTGAGTCTAACTTTTGAGGCTGTACACATTTCGTACAAAATAAAGAAATATGCGTGGTTTGGCCTTGATATGTCAGCAAGCACATGTTAGAAGTGAAGCTTAAGCATCAGAAAGTGTTTGTGGGTGTCTCTTTGTCACGGGTCACTTCATGAATCAGTGTTACTAATATGCTGTTTTTCTCATGACATTCTTCTGGTTTGTTAAGGCTGAATGTTTTTCTGCTGCTCTCATTTTCTTGTCCTGTTCTCCTTCCTTTTTTACCATTTAACTTCTTGCACTCTACTTTTTCCCTTTCTTTTCCTCGGTTTTTTTTCCTCTCCATTCTTTTCTATACTTACTTTTTCCTTTTTTCCCCCTTTTTCTTTTTTCATTTTTTCAATTTCCTGTTTTTTTCTTTACCTTTTCCTATTTTCTTCCGTTTGCATTCCTCTTTTCCTTTCTGTTTTTTTCTTTCATTTTTCTTCTGTCTTTTCTTGTCCTGTCCTTTACTCCCCTTCAAATTCTTTTCTCCACTCCCATTTCCATTATCTTTTTTTTCTTTTCCCCCTTCCTCTTCCTCTTTCTTTTCTTTTCCTGTTTCCTTTTCTTTTGTTTTTTCTGTCAATCCATGTCTTTTCTTGTCCACTTCTTCACTCCCTTCCCATTCTTTTCCTCATTTTCCCATTTTCCCACTTTTCTTTCCCTTTGATTGGTTCACCCTTCATCTTCCTTTCATTTCTTCTTGATTTTCTTTTCCTTTCCTGTCTTTCATTGTTTTTCCTTTATTCCCCTTCCCATTCTTTTACCTCTTACCCATTTATTTTCCTTTCCTCTTTCTTTTCCTGTCTTTTCTTGTCCATTACTTTAATCCACTTTCCTTTCTTTCTCACCTTTCCCATTTCCTTTGCTCCATTTCCCCTTCCTGTTTTCCTTTTTTTCTGTCATTTCCTCCCCTTTCCCTTCTTCTGTCCTTTGTTCCATTTCCCTTTCCCTGTTCTTTTCTTTTGCTTTCCTTTCCTTTCTTTTCCTCATTTTCCCTTTCCTTTTTTCCCATTCCTTTCCTCTTTCTCATTCTTGTTCTCTTCATTGCTTTACTCTGCTTTACTCTTCCATTTCCACTTTTTTTTTCCTTACCTTCAATTCCCTTCCCTTTCCTTTTCCTGTGTCATTGTCCATTGTCCATTGTCCATTTCCCTGTCCTGTAGGTTATAGGATCAGGCTGGGATCAAGCACAGATAAGAAGGACACAGGCCGGCTGCATGTAGATTTCGCTCAGGCTCGAGATGACCTGTACGAGTGGGAGTGCAGACAGCGCATGCTGGCCCGGGAAGAGAGGCACCGGCGGAGGATAGAAGAGGACCGTATGCGGCCCCCCTCGCCGCCCCCCATCGTCCATTTCTCTGAGCACGAGTGCAGCCAGTTAGGAGAAAAGCTCAAAGGTGGGACACGTGACGTCTTATGTTTCTGTTACAGTGATTTTGTTGTTTTTTTGTCAGTCACACTTTTGTTGTTTCCTGTTGGCTGGATGCATCTAAAAGCTATTTGTCTCTTTGAGTTTGACATTCCATGCAGTTTAATAGAACCCATCTGTTTAATGACTGCGTCTCAAATCTCTGTTTGAGAGAGAAAGTGTATTAAAGAGAAGCTTTTGAGATGAAATCAGTTGAATTTAGCCATGTGTATTAGCCACTTTTCCATATGGGGAAGGGGGGGGGGGGGGGGGAAGTGCTGTGTGGCCAAGTATGGTGACCCATACTCGGAATTTGTGCTCTGCATTTAACCCATCCAAGTGCATGCACACAGTAGTGAACATACACCCGGAGCAGTGGGCAGCCAATGCTGCGGCGCCTGGGGAGCAGTTGGGGATTTGGTGCCTTGCTCAAGGGTCTCACCTCAGTCGTGGTGTTGAGGGTGGAGAGAGTGCTGGTTATTCACTCCCCCCACCTACAATCCCTGCCGGACCTGAGACTCGAACCCACGACCTTCGGGTTACAAGTCCAACTCTATCCATTAGGCCACGACTGTCCCTATGTAGTGGTTAATATGCAGTTCAGCTCAGTTTGCAGTGTTTACAGGTAAAAGATGAAGGGAAGAGAGGACAGGATGATATTGCATGCTGTTTGCTGGAGAAAATCTCAACAGCATCCTTATATCTGCTAGATTTGTCTGAATAATCAATATTAGGCAGGTTTTGACAATTATTTTTGAATCTGTTAGTTCTGACTTATTGAGTCTGAATCACAAAAATGAGCAACTAAATCAGTTTATTGATGGAGAGGGATTTCATATTCATGACACACTGATGCAGTCTTAAAAGTTGATGGATTATTCATTTAAATTATTTGACAGCATCTTTTGATTATCTGTAGTTAGGACTTCTATAACTAAATCAAAGCCTCCTAGAATTCTCAGTAAGACACGTGTTTGTGTGCTTTACAGGATTACATTAACAAGAATACAAAAACAAAATAATTGTTTCTTTTTTTTCTTTTTTTACAACACCAGTCATCTTTAATGTACAGACAGCAATACCTTTGCATCAGTTCTTCATCTGTCACGCAGTTAACGCCAAACAGCTCAGCAAATCTCTACCAAGCTGTTCTTTTAGTTGATTCTTTTTTTATTATTTGCAGATTTTAAACAAACACAGCAACACTAAAAAATAATAGATTTCTGGAAGAGACTCCCTGTGGCATTCATTACAGTGATTTTCAGTTTTCTCTGTTTCTCATCTCATTCCCAGCCAAAAGTCGCAAGCCAAAGCTTTGTAGTTTCAGAGCAATCGGCTTGACTGTTTTCCACACACACACACACACACACACACACCTGTGTGTCTCAGGACTTCATGAACAACTGAATCATTTTTTTAAGTAATGTTACCCCTTTTAACAGAAAGCACACAATAATATCTGTGAGTTATGATTGACAAGTTTGATCGTCCAAGCCTATTGCATGCTGTTGATGTCCATCCCTGTTCTCTTGTCCTCTCCTAAATGTCCTCTACTTCGCTAGTGTGCATTTGCTGTCTTTTTTGGCCCAATAAACATGTCCTGCTAATAAGTTTTGACACTAGAAGGTCCCAGATGAGAAGTGTTCCTCTCCAACATTGTACTCAGCTCTCGTCCCACCATCTGTTTCTCCCCCACTGTTTTTTCCTTTCTCTACTCAGACGACTCCAAATTTGCCGAGGCGGTGCGTGTCCTGCTGACCTGGGTGGAACGAGGGGAGGTAAACCGCAGAAACGCCAACAACTTCTATTCCATGATCCAGTCCTCCAACAGTCACATTCGCCGGCTGATGAACGAGAAGGCCGCCCATGAAAAGGAGATGGAGGAGGCCAAGGAGAAGTTCAAAAACGCCCTTGCTGGGATTTTAGTACAATGTGAGTGTCCCTTTACAGATGTTGCTTCTGTTTCAAACCCTAGTAAGCCGCTTACCCAGACAGCATTTTTGGGCATCATGTGCATTTTCAGCTCACTAGGCTTGGAGAGATACTGATGATAAATTTACTGTTTACAACAACAACAACAACAAAAAAATCACTTTAGGGTCTTCAGGCATTCTGCATAAATGATTTTCAGACTGAACTGGAAATGACTAAAAATACTGTTTGAGGGATTGAAACGTTGATTGAAAATATTGGATTTTTGGCCTTCTGCTGGTTTCCATCATTATTGGTGGTGGATTTTACATGAATTATGATTCACAGATCACAGCTCTGATGCAATAAGATCCAATTGACCCAATCGCAGCTGGTGGCTGTAGATTTGCATTTCTCGGAGGCATTGCTCAAACCCTGAAATGATTTCTCTGATTTCACCGTTCAGAGCAAATATAAGGGCAAATACATGACCTCTGACTAATGCGGAGATTTAAGGCCAGATAACACATTTCACACATCTTCGGGTGATTATTTTACTTTTATGCCACAATTCACTTTTAGAAGGGTTGGGCTTTATGTATGAAAATGTGTGATCAATAACTTAATTCAAAAGTTTGGAGTCTGTAAGACGTTCTGGGGTGCGTTTCCCAAAAGCATCGTTAGCTAACTATGGTGGTAAGTCCCATTGAACTCTATTGGTAACGACGTAACTTGCGACCATAGTTGCTTTTGGGAAACGCACCCCTGAATGTTTTTTGAGGGAAGTTTCACCAAGGTTGCATTTATTTGCAAAGAAATATAGTAAAACGTTAATTTGATTTGTTGATTTTTCGGGAAGAATCTGTGTATTTCGTATGACTTTATAATAACTTTCATTACACTTAGCGAGCATTATTACATTATGACATTTTTAACTGATCATAAGAACTGCAGCACCAGGACTAAAAGCTTCTTGTCTGAAGAGCCCAGAAGTGCCTGTTGTGTGACGTCACTGTAGATTCATCTATGCTATCAGACACAAAAGGAAGCATTCAGTAAATGGGTGCTGTCAGCTACCGCATGATTACACTTCACTTCCTGCCATCATGATAGTACGCCCAACGCAGCAGTGCTTTGTACCTGATTGATCCAACGCCCAGAGAAATGGAACTACCACTCACACACTCACACACGTATAGTTTCCTTGATGCATGGCAGTGTGCATTTGATTCAAGTATATAGGGGGTTTGTGGGCATATACAGAGAAGGTTTCATCAATATGCAACTAGGGTCAAAGAAATGGAACAAAAATGAATACAGACCTATTGAAAGGTCAAGGCAGAGAAAATCTTGCCTTGAAAATTAGAGATTTTCAAAAGAAAAATAAAGTTAGTGTATTTGAATATCATACATATGCATCTGTTGATGAAGCCTTAATTAAATGCATCAGCGTGGCGTGTATTTACTGAAGCACCAGCAGGAGGTATTCATTAGAAAGCTACACTTCTGAATGCAGCGGCAAAGATTGTTTTACTGTCTCTAAGAAAATCTGCCCAACTTTTGACCTCAAAAGCAGTTTACGCTCTCCCGTCAGTTACTTTTACACTGCAGCTTTTCCACGAACGGGTTTTATAGTGTACACGCCTTGATCTGAGATCAGTGTGGACCAAAGGTAAGTTCTCCAGAGGCCTCTACCACTTTGAGCTGAATGCAGAAGAAGGTAGAGTATGTGAACCGCATTAGCACACAGCTACAGACCTGTCATCTATAACCTATCGAGCATGTGTAGATCATCAAGACCCCGAGTCTGTGATTTGGTTTAGCTGCTTAGTCTCTGGACAGCACACCTGAGGACCCTTCATAGATTAAAAGTAAGTAACCCCAATCACTAGATTGTCATGTCTAGCTCGACTGATTGCTCACATAACCTTGACTCCAGCTTGTAGAGAATCAGATGCACTTCTGATGACATGCCACTCAACAACACACGTATGCATAGGCTTTTAACTATTCCATAACACTTTGTGTGAAACCTGTATGTATGATGCATCATATATAATGCACAATTCCTTATAATGCACGAGGAGTGTGCAGCGAAGCCGTTTTCTGTATACGCTACCTTTCAAATGTTTGGGGCTTTTCTTTGCAAGCAGTTAATACTTTTATTCAACAAGGACACACAAAGATTTCTACTTATAATAAATGCAGTTCTTTTGAACTTTCTTTTCATCAAAAATATCTGTATATTAGAATGATTTCTAAAGGATCATGTGGCACTGAAGACTGGAGTAATGATGCTGAAAATTCAGCTTTGCGTCAACAAAATTACGTTTTACAATATATTCACATAGAAAAGTTATTTTAATAATATTTCACAAAATTACTGTTTTTACTGTATTTTGACTAAATAAATGCAGCCTTGGTAAGCAGAAGAGAATTGTTTCAGAGACATAAAATCTTATTGGCCCCAGACTTTTGAATGGTAGTGTATGTATCTGTGGAAATGACAAAATTGTCTGTATCTGGATATAGTAAGGTATGGGTGAACCACAAAAGCCTATTTTTAGATGTAACAATATTCCATTTATAGTTCCTTGTTAAAGCAAATATATCATGAATAATTCATTGAATTATTCATTATGTTTTATGACTGTGCTATAAAAAAAGATAAAAGTGGTGAACAATGGAAAAAACCAAACATTGCGACTTCTAAGCTGCACAAAAATCTGTGCTTTTTCTTTGCAGGTGACTCTGTACCAATTGTTTTTGGAAAGAAATGGTGGAGAATAAACAAATGTTAAAGTTCACACCATACTTAGTCATACACTTAGTCATATTGGCTTTGCAGACTTGCCACAAATATCTTTTATGTGTGTGTTTGTTGAATAATCAGTGCAACTTTTTTTAGTAATGTTAACCTCATTTGAGTCTTTTCACATAAGGTATTCTGTTTCAGTCACATAAAACATTATAATACTTTCATTTATAAAGAGTAAATGCACACGAAACACATGATGGCACAAGAAATGTGGTGCTAATCATGGCGTTTAATGCTCCATACTCTTGAAAGTGTTATAACCGGGGTTAAAGTATTTGCAAGAACATGCAAATGATATATAAGGCATTATGAATTCTACTGCGTCAATATACAGGCTTCATAGAAAGTGTTACTCCTCCTATACTGACTTCGCTGCTCTTACTATTGATACGATTGGAATTCCTGATCCGCTCGTGGTTCACTGTCCTATAGATATGAATAATGCTTGATTTATCAGTGCTGTCATACAGTAGCTTGATCTAATTTGAATGTCATGGTAAGTTTCTGCATATCCCTTCACAGGCATCACTGTGCAACACCACTGATGTTTGTCTATCAGAGCATTATGCCATACACTGTAGTCGCATCCATCCTGATGTCATATAGAGATGGAGTTTCACAAGCATCCGCAGACATAAACATATTCACCAATACGTCTCTTCTCTAGTGACAGGTTGAAATCCAAGGGTGTTTTATTGTTTTGAAGAGACAAAACATCACCTTCCCCGAGATACAGACTTCATCTGCCAGAATATGTCTTTTCTGTTTGTTTTCTTGTTTGTGTTTCTCTGATAGATATTTCCTTCTGAAGCCTGTCAGGTTATTCTAATGGGTTTAGAACGAGGAAACGGTGACGGTACTGATTTGCTACCAAGCCTGCTCGAGCTGTCTGTCAAAGTTATCTTCTATCAGGAAAACTAGCTACAGATGTTTCATCAGAAAGGTCACGTCACCTTAGAAGCACCTTCTAGTAGCTTCCCCTGGTATTTAGCAGCATCCAGCCTTTTATCTGCAAGCAGCAGACAGCAACCTTTGATACAAACCAAGTATCTGGCACTCTAGTTATGTCTGGTCTGTCGTGATGGCAAACACGTGCGGCGGAACAGTCGCTCTCGCAGAGGAGAGAAAGCATTGTGACAGTCGAGCATCTGTCTTATCTGAACGCAGACAGAACACACAGCAAAATAAAGAATGAAGTGCAGGATACAGCTAAAAGCTTGCTGGGGTTGCAGCCCTGCAGGAGGATAGAGCAGCAGGTTGTCGCAGTGGCAGGTGGGACACGGTGACAGGGGAATTCTGGGTAAGACTATTTCAGCTTAAGACGCCGGATTCCGGCTGAGGCGGCAGACGGGTGCTGTCACAAACCAAATCTGTGCTTGCCCCATCTAATGGATGGTTTGTAGGAAAAGTGTTAATGTTTCTGTAAACAACCTCGCAAAGCCAGCTTTCTTATTATTGTACAAATATGCGAGATGACAAGTAAATATTTTCACATAATGGTTGATATTATAAATCTGTATTATTTTATACAAAAAATTCAATACAATAAATTATCACTTTGCTTAATGTCGTAGATGTATATTTGAGCTGAAAAGCCTTATTATATACTGGAGTCATATTAGTAAAGGCTAAAGTAGTTAAATGCATCACATCCTGTATCAAAAGCTGCATTCTGTCATTACAGTGCTAAATTATTCATATAATTATTGCTGTTAATAGTGTTCACCGTCTGTTTGATTACATGACATTAACTAACTGCTTGATTTTACCGTACATTTCTGCCATATGGACAGCAACTTGAGATAGTCACCACTGATAAGTTGTTACTAAATGTAGAAACTTTAATTTTCTGTAAAGCTGCCTTGCAACGTTTTGCATCGTGAAAAGCACTATACAAATAAACTTGAATGAAATTATATCTTATAATTAAAAATTCACCTTGGATAGGCAAAAAATAAACATTCAGATGCATACATTATCAACTGATGCTTAATAATTACCATTATCAGCTGATATGGCACCAGTAATAACAATACTAACTTACATACACTACTTTTCAAACATTTGGGTTCGGTAAGTCAGCTGCTCGAGAAACATTATTATTATCAGTATTGAAAACAGTTGTGCTGCTTCATATTTTTTTTTGAAAATGAATACGTTTTTTCAGGACTCATTGATGAATAGAAAGTTTAAAACATTTATTTAAAATAGATTTTTTTTGTAACAGTATTAAAGTCTATAAATCAGGAATTCGGTTTTGCTTTTTACTACAATATTTGTTTGGAAATCTGAGGCAATATAAACGCAGAGAAAGGCCAGTAACATACTAAATATAAATATGCAAATGCAGAAGTCAAGGCTAGACCAGTGCATTGGAAGTACTGTATGTGGTAGCTAAGCAGCAGAGAAAGCTGCTAGTAATGCTGAGATCATGATTTCTTTTCCCAGGGAATGCATGAACATAGAAATGGAAATGTATACCATGAAAACAACATAAGTCGTTTTAGATGAAAGCATAAATGTAAATGCACATTACAGTGACATAGCCCAGTACTCTGGGGGGTGATTGAGTTATCTTCAGATGTCTGTGCCATTAAATCAACATGCTGAGCAAGACTGCTTTCAGACTGCTGCTCTGCCACGACACTGTAGAGAGGCCCGTAACGAGGGCTGGCCTTGAGGCAGTGCTGAGAAGCAACACGTACCTGCGTTGCATTATAAACTTGTGATTGCAGTTCGACACAATTCGTAATGATGCATGAAATCGAGCTTGCACGGCTCGAGGCTGTTGTTTTGGCCTAAATCAGACACAAGTTTGACTATTACTACAGAATTTTCATTTATGAATAGTGAACAGACAAAACTCAAACTAGTGACACTTTGTCATGGCAGGGTTGCTGCACATCAGACTAAAAATACTGCACACTTACACGCACCTACACAATCTCAGTGGTGCAAACACTCAGGCACATGTTCTCCGTCCTGGCTTTGCCAGCGATCTCTTCCATCAAATTAAAGGATGCTGAAGTCACTATCGATCGGGCCTCTCTCACTCTTGAGCATGCCGTTGCCACAGACAGATGTGTTTGGTAGCCTTCCTGACTCCCCAGGGTTTATTAACCCCCTCTCACGGAGAGAGAAATGGGATCTCTGAGTGAATCTGCATAGGGCACGTTATACCATCAGTAATGATGTCATGCATCCATCAAGCTGCTGGGACCATATGTTTTTGCCTGTCAGTCTTGCAGTTACAACACTTAGGCTGATGGATGCTTTGATGTCATTTCCCAGACACTTTTTTTGGATCCATTCAAGGGCACCTATTATGCCTCTTTTTACAAGATGTAATATTGGTCTTGAGTGTCCCCAGAATTTGTCTGTGAAGTTTCAGCCCAAAATACCCAACAGATCATTTATTATAACAGCTGGAAAATGTCATTTTTGGAGCGGGTCTAAAAAAGAGCTGATTTGGAGTGTATCGCTTTAAATGCAAATGAGCTTCATATTCCCACCCCATCTCCAGAAGAGGGCATCGCATCTACGTCTCTCCTCATTGCTTATCTACAGCAATAAACAGCCGGTAGAAGCAACATAACTGAGAGCGAGAGAACCGGTGTTTAGCCGTACATATGGGAAGCCAAATGCACTGAAAG
>JAFVLL020029746.1:53412-74068 GCA_021397915.2 Tor tambroides
CGTTCGCCGTGCGTTTCCCTGAAAATAATTGCACACCTTAGAACGTTCGTCAGCCAATCAGATTCAAGCATTCAACGGCCCCGTAGTATAAATAACTATAATGCATGTATAAATAATATAGAATTTTTTTTTATATAGACATATATACATACAGGGCGTAAAACTCACATTTTGCCACACATGCCAGTGACTTGGGAAAATTTACCGGCCATAAATATTTTTTACTGCCCATGAAACTGTATTTGCATTATTTCATAAAAAATGCAGGTAGAACAAATTAGGGAAACACAACAATTGCAATTTATAATAATAATAGTAATTATTATTATTATTATTGTTGTTGTTTTGTTTTGTTTTTGTTTGTTTATAAAAATTAAACAAATCAATAGAATACTATTGAACTGTAAAATATTTAATAATAATAATAATAATAATAATATTTTTTTTATATTACAACAGAGTAATTGCAGAAATTATATTTATGTTTGTTTTTCTTTTCTTTATTTCCAAACATTAAACCATAGAGCTTTTATTTTGCCGGAAAACCACAGGAAAACTTCTCTTTTGAAATGCTTCTCTTTTGTTGACAACACATTTCTAAACTATTTTCATAACAAACTTGGGAAGATGTTTGTTGCATGTTGCATTTTCAAATGCACCATATAAGCGATGCAAACTGTTATCATGTGAAAATATTTCAATGCAGCGTATCAGATTACATATTATATTAATTACAATGCAGTCTTTGCAATTTGATAATCATATCATTATTGTGATATGTTTTGTTTGTATTTGGCATTGTTTGTAATTAATGGGCTATATATAAATATGCTGTTATGAATTTTGTTTTTATGTTTGTTTTTATTTTCATTTACATATTTCATTTAAAAATTTAAATCAAATATTTTAATTTGCATTAACAGGAGCTATCTTGTAACCCGTGTACTTTCATTGTAGATTACACCCCTAATATTTCACAATTTCATAAGCAAGAATACAAATAAGAGCGCTAAATCATACATAGCACTTATGTGCCACGCCATGCGATTTAGAATAATGTCACTTAACCTTTTATCTCATGGAAATGAGACCCATGTGTCCACAAGTTCCCTCTTGACTTGATGGATTGATGCAGAATTAATGAAGGGGGCGGGGCTTCCGCACATCACTCACAGAACTCAAGATCTGCAGACGCTGTCCCTGACAGAAGAGGTCAACGAGAAGACGAGCGGCGACACCTAGTAATAAATTTCTGCCTTTGAACGCTGCATATCAATCACCTCCTCGACACCGGTCACATGAGCTGTCGGGGTCTGCTTCTCTTATCCAGTCACATCTTAAATCAGTCTTTGCATGCAAATATTAGGATGTCCATCTTAGCCACAGAAAGCAAATTTAAAGTGCCGGTCGCTCCAATAATACCTTTTCCATTATTTATACGTCTTTGAGTGTTGCTCTCTCAGTGCAGAGGGGCGAGATTGGAGCGGTGCTCCATATATTATGTGGCCTCGTGATGGAGCTCTGCAGGCCTTTCCATAAATAATGGTGCTCATTTCTAACGTGAACACATTGCGTAAAATATTTAACAGCGTCTCGGGGCTGTAAAGCAGTGATAGAGAGGCGGAAGCAAACCGTGAAGCTCTTTCTCTCATTTCTGTTGACACGGCCGTCTGTGAATATACATTCTCTTTAAGAACACTTTCCAGCCTCTCTGTAATGCACTCGGAGCATCATGCGATTCATAATTCACCGGAGCCTCTTTCACGTACCGCTTGGCCATTTGTCAAGATATTTTTCCGAGCGATTTTCTTTTTTATGTTGAAATATATAAACCAAAATCACTTTCTTTTTTCATCCCTATCACAAGGCAGATTATTCTCATATATCATGTCTTGTCTGTGCTGGTAGGGTTTTGGTTTCGATTTCCTCATCTGACTGTAACTTTTGAGGTATTTTTACATTTCGTACAAAATAAACAAATATGTTTTTTTTTTTTCTTTTATTGTTTTCTGTCTTCTCTTGTCCTGTCCTTTACTCCCCTTCAACTTCCTTTGCCCATTTCCATTCTTGTTCTTTTCTGTTCCCCTTCCGCTTTTTTCTTTCCGTTTCCTTTCCTTTTTTCTGTCATTCCATGTCTTTTCTCGTCCTCTTCTTCACTCCCGTCCTCCTCCTTCTCATTTCCCCTTCCTCTTTCCTTTCTTTTCCTTTGCTTGGTTTCCCCTTCGTCTTACTATTTACATTTATTTGTTCTTTGTTTTATTTTCTTTTACTGTTATTTATTGTTTTTCTTTTAATCCCCTTCCCATTCTCTTACCTTTTACCCATTACTTTTCCGTTGACCATTTCCTTTCCTCTATCTTTTTCTGTCTTTTCTTGTCCATTCCTTTAATCCACTTCCCTTTCTTTTTCACTTCCCTTCCCCATTTCCTTTGCTCCATTTTCCCTTCCTCTCTTCTTTTCCCTTTTTCTGTCCTTTCCTACCATTTCCCCATTTTCTTTACTTTGCTCCATTTCCCTTTTCTGTTACTTTGTTGTCCTGTTCTTTTTTTTTTTTGCTTTCTTTTTCTCATTCTTGTCTTTACTTTGGATTTACTCCATTTCCCCTTCTTTTTCCACTTTCTTTTCCTTACCTTTCATTCCCTTCCCTTTCTCTTTCCTATGTCATTGTCTTTTTCCATTGTCCATTTCCCTGTCCTGTAGGTTATAGGATCAGGCTGGGATCAAGCACAGATAAGAAGGACACAGGCCGGCTGCATGTAGATTTCGCTCAGGCTCGAGATGACCTGTACGAGTGGGAGTGCAGACAGCGCATGCTGGCCCGGGAAGAGAGGCACCGGCGGAGGATAGAAGAGGACCGTCTGCGGCCCCCCTCGCCGCCCCCCATCGTCCATTTCTCTGAGCACGAGTGCAGCCAGTTAGGAGAGAAGCTGAAAGGTGGGACACGTGAAGTGCTGTACTTCTGTTACCGTGATTTTGTTGTTTTTGTCTGTCACACTTCTGTTGTTTCTTGTTGGCTGGGTGCATCTAAAAGCTATTTGTCTCTTTGAGTTTGACGTTGCATGCGGTTTAATAGAAACCATCTGTTTAACGACTGCATCTCAAATCTCTGTCTGAGAGAAAGTGTATTAAAGAGAAGCTTTTGAGATGGAATCAGATGAAATTAGCCATGTGTATTAGCTACTTTTCCATATGCATTGGGAATGCAGTTCAGCTCACTTTGCAGTGTCTACAGTTAATAGATGAAGTGAAGAGAGGACAGGATGATTCTGCATGCGGTTTGCTGGAGAAAATCTCAACTGCACCATTATATCTGCTAGATTTGTCTGTATAATCAATATCAGGCAGGTTTTGACAGTTAATTTTGAATCTGTTAGTTCTGACTTATTGAGTCTGAATCAAATAAATGAGCAACTAAATCAGTTTATTGATGGAGTGGGATTTCATATTCGTGACACATTGATGCAGTCTTAAAAGGGTTGATGGATTATTCATTTAAATTATTTGACAGCATCTTTTGATTATCTGTAGTTAAGACGTGCATAAATAAATCAAAGCCTCTTAGAATTCTCAGTCAGACATGAGTTTGTGTGCTTTACAGGATTACAGTAACAAGAATACAAAAACAAAATTATTATTATGTTTGTCCTTTCTTTTTTTTCAACATCAGTCATCTTCGATGTACAGACAGCAATGTCTTTGCAACAGTTCTTCATCTGTTGCGCAGTTAACGCCAAACAGCAAATCTCTGCCAAACTGTTCTTTTTGTTGATTTTTTTTTTTTAATTTGCGGATTTTAAATAAACACAACAACACTAAAAAATAATAGATTTCTGGAAGAGACTCCCTATGGCATTCATTACAGTGATTTTCAGTTTTCTGTGTTTCTCATCTCATTCCCAGCCGAAAGTCAGTCGGCTTGACTGTTTTCCACACACACACACACACACACACCTGTGTGTCTCAGGACTTCAACAACTGAATCATTTTTTAAGTAATATTTCACCTTTTAACAGAAAGCACACAGTAATATTCGTGAGCTGTTGATGTCCGTCCCTGTTCTCTCGTCCTCTCCTAAATGTCCTCTACTTTGCTAGTGTGCATTTGCTGTCTTTTTTGGTCCAATAAACCTGTCCTTCTAATACGTTTTGACACTAGAAGGTCCCAGATGAGAAGTGTTTCTCTCCAACATTGTACTCAGCTCTCGTCCCACCATCTGTTTCTCCCCCACCGTTTTTCCTTTCTCCACTCAGACGACTCCAAATTTGCCGAGGCGGTGCGTGTCCTGCTGACCTGGGTGGAACGAGGGGAGGTAAACCGCAGAAACGCCAACAACTTCTATTCAATGATCCAGTCCTCCAACAGCCACATTCGTCGGCTGATGAACGAGAAGGCCGCCCATGAAAAGGAGATGGAGGAGGCCAAGGAGAAGTTTAAGAACGCCCTTGCTGGGATTTTAGTACAGTGTGAGTGTCTCTTTACAGATGTTGCTTCTGTCTCAACACCTAGCAAGCTGCTTACCCAGACAGCATTTTTGGCATCATGTGCATTTTCAGCTCACTAGGCTTGGAGAGATACTGATGATAAATTTACTGTTTGCAACCAAAAAAAAAAAAAATCACTTTAGGGTCTTCAGGCATTCTGCATAAATGATTTTCAGACTGAACTGGAAATGACTAAAAATGCTGTTTGAGGAGGGATTGAAACGTTGATTGAAAATATTGGATTTTTGGGCTTCTGCTGATTTCCATCATTATTGGTGGTGGATTTTACATGAATTACGATAGCTCACAGATCACAGCTCTGATGTAATAAGACCCAATTGACCCAGTCGCAGCTGGTGGCTGTAGATTTGCATTTCTCTGAGGCATTGCACAAACCTTGAAATGATTTAGCTGATTTCACCGTTCAGAGCAAATATAAGGGCAAATACATGACCACTGACTAATACAGAGATTTTAGGCCAGATAACAAACTTCACACGTGTTTGGGTAATTATTTTACTTTTATATGCCACAGTTCACATCACTGTAACAGTTGTGCTATACGTATATATGAGAATGTGTGATCAATAACTTGATAAACAGTACTGTTCAGTACTGAGTTGTTAAGAGTTTTTACATTTTTTTGAGGGAAGTCTCAAGGTTGCATTTATTTGCAAAGAAAACATTAATATTGTGTAATTTCACTGAAGCTGAATTTTCAGCATCGTTACTCCAGTCTTCAGTGTCACATGATCCTCCAGAAATCATTCTAATATGCTGATTTGCTGCTCAAGAATCATTTCTGATTAAACTGATCAAAGATGACATGACTTCATCAGTTAAATGCATCCTTGAGTATTAATTTCTCCCCAAAAAAAGTCAGAATTTTTGAATAGTAGTGTATGTCCAACTCATTCAAATATTGAATATCGACAAAATTGGATTTGTTGACTGTTCAGGAACAGCCTGTGTATATTTCTTCACTATAAACCATAGGTATCCCTTTATAATAACTTTCATTACACAGCATTATTACATTATACAATTTCCCCAGATCATTAGAAATGCAGCGCCAGGACTAAAAGCTTCTTGTCTGAAGAGCCCAGAAGTGCTGTTGCCTGTTGTGTGACGTCACCATCGTTTCATCTATACCATCAGACACAAAAGGAAGCATTCAGTAAATGGGTGCTGTCAGCTACCGCATGATTACACTTCACTTCCTGC
The DNA here is from genome assembly GCA_021397915.2 of Tor tambroides. Taxonomy (NCBI): domain Eukaryota; kingdom Metazoa; phylum Chordata; class Actinopteri; order Cypriniformes; family Cyprinidae; genus Tor; species Tor tambroides. Next base: position 59,118 of record JAFVLL020029746.1, read on the forward strand.
CATCCTGATAGTAAGCCCAACGCAGCAGTGCTTTGTACCTGATTGATCCAATGCCCAGAGAAATGGAACTACCACTCACACACTCACACACGTATAGTTTCCTTGATGCATGGCAGTGTGCATTTGATTCGAGTATATAGGGGATTTGTGGGCATATAGAGAGAGAGTATGTTTCATTAATATGCAACTGGGGTAAAAGAAATGGAACAAAAAGACCTAATGAAAGGTCAAGGCAGAGAAAGTCTTGCCTTGAAAATTAGAATTTTTCAAAAGAAAAAAAGAATTAGTGTATTTGAATATCATACATATGCATCTGTTGATGAAGTGTAATTAAATGTACCAGCGTGGCGTGTATTTACTGAAGCACCAGCAGGAGGTTTTCAGACGTATTCATTAGAGAGCTACACTTTTGAATGCAACGGCAAAGGTTGTTTTACTGTTTCTAAGAAAATCTGCCCAACTTTTAACCTCAAAAGCAGTTTACGCTCTGCCGTCAGTTAATTTTACACTGCAGCTTTTTCACGACTGGGTTTTATAGTGTACACGCTTTGATCTGAGATCAGTGTGGACCAAAGGTAAGTTCTCCAGAGGCCTCTACCACTTTGAGCTGAATGCAGAAGAAGGTAGAGTATGTGAACTGCATTAGCGCACAGCTACAGACCTGTCATCTGTAACCTGTCGGGTATGTGTAGATCATCAAGACCCTGCGTCTGTGATTTGGTTTAGCTGCTTAGTCTCTGGACAGCACACCTGATGACCCTTCATAGATTAAAAGTAAGTAACCCCAATCACTAGATTGTCATGTCTAGCTCGACTGATTGCTCACATAACCTTGACTTGAGCTTGTAGCGAATCAGATACACTTCTGATGACATGCCACTCAACAATACACATATGTATAGGCTTTTAACTATTCCATAACACTTTCTGTGAAACCTGTATGTATGATGCATTATATATAATTCACAATTCCTTATAATACATGAGGAGTGTGCAGTGAAGCCATTTTCTGTATACACTAACCATCAAATGCTTGGGGTCTTTCTTTGGAAGAAGTTAATACGTTTATTCAACAAGGACATTGTTCAAAAGTGACAGTAAAGACATTCATAATGTTACAAAAGATTTCTACTTCTAATAAATGCTGTTCTTTTGAATATATGTAATTCTTTTGAACAATGTTTCTCAGTTTCCACAAAAATATGAAGCAGCATAACTTTTTTCAACGTTGATAATCAGAAACATTTCTTGAGCAGCATATCAGAATGATTTCTGAAGGATCATGTGACACTGAAGACTGGAGTAATGATGCTGAAAATTCAGCTTTGATTACATTTTAAGATATATTCACATAGAAAACAATTATTTTAAAATCTGATAATATTTTACAAAATTATTGCTTTACTGTATTTTTGGTTAAATAAATTCAGCCTTGAGATTTCTTTCAGAGACACAAAATCTTATCCACCCCAGACTTTTGAATGGTGGTGTATGTATCTGTGGAAATGACACAACTTTCTGCATCTGGTTATTGTAAGGTGTGGTTGAGCCACACAAGCCTATTTTTAGATGTAACAATATTCCATTTATAGTTCCTTGTTAAAGCAAATATATCCTGAATAATTCATTGAATTATTCATTATGTTTTATGACTGTGCTATAAAATAAAGATAAAAGTGGTGAACAATTGGGACTTCTAAGCTGCACAAAAATCTGTGCTTTTTCTTTGCAGGTGACTCTGCACCAGTTGTTTTTAGAAAGAAATTGTGGAGAATAAACAAATGTTAAAGTTCGCTTCACGCTTAGTCATACACTTAGTCATATTGGCTTTGCAGACTTGCCAGAAATATCCTTTATCTTTGTGTATGTTGAATAATCAGTGAAACTTTTTTTAGTAATATTGTTCAGTAGAATACCTCATTTGAGTCTTTTCATATAAGGTGTTCTGTTTCAGTCACATAAAACATTAGAATACTTTTATGGTAAGACCTTTAAAGAGTCAATGCACATGAAACGCATGATCATGGGGTTTAATGCTTCATACTCTTGAAAGTGTTATAACCGTGGTTAAAGTATTTACAAGAACATGTGAATAATTATAAGGCATTATGAATTCTACTGCATCAATATACAGGCTTCATAGAAAGTGTTACTCCTCCTATACTGATTTTGCTGCTGCTATTATTATTGATACGATTGGAGTTCCTGGTCCAATCATGGTTCTCTGTCCCATAGAAGTGAAGATCAGGAATAATGTTTGATTTATCAGTGATGTCATACAGTAACTTGATCTAATTTGAATGTCATGGTAAGTTTCTGCATATCTCTTCACAGTCATCACTGCACAACACCACTGATGTCTGTCTGTCATACACTGTAGTCGCATCCATCCTGATGTCATATAGAGATGGAGTTTCAGAAGCACCCGCAGACATAAACATATTTACCAGTATGTCTCTTCTCTAGTGACAGGTTGAAATCCAAGGGTGTTTTATTGTTTTGAAGAGACAAAACATCACCTTCCCAGAGATAGAGACTTCATCTGCCAGAATATGTCTTTTCTGTTTGTTTGCTTGTTTGTGTTTCTCTGATAGATATTTCCTTCTGAAGCCTGTCAGGTTATTCTAATGGCTTTAGAACGAGGAAATAGTGACAGTACTGATTTGCTACCAAGTCTGCTCGAGCTGTCTGTCAGAGTTATCTTCTATCAGGAAAACTAGCTACAGATGTTTCATCAGAAAGGTCATGTCACCTTAGAAGCACCTTCTAGTAGCTTCCCCTGGTATTTAGCACGGTCCAGCTTTTTATCTGCAAGCAGCAGACAGCAACCTTTGATACAAACCAAGTATCTGGCACTCTAGTAATGTCTGGTCTGTCGTGATGGCAAACACGTGCGGCGGAACAGTCGCTCACGCAGAGGAGAGAAAGCATTGTGACAGTCGAGCATCTGTCTTATCTGAACGCAGACAGAACACACAGCAAAATAAATAATGAAATGCAGGATACAGCTAAAAGCTTGCTGGGGTTGCAGCCCTGCAGGAGGATAGAGCAGCAGGTTGTCGCAGTGGCAGGTGGGACGCGGTGACGGGAATTCTGGGTAAGACTATTTCAGCTTAAGACACCGGATTCCGGCTGAGGCGGCAGACGGGTGCTGTCACGAACCAAATTTGTATTTGCTCCATCTAATGGATGGTTTGTAAGAAAAATGTTAATGTTTCTGTAAACAACCTCGCAAAACCAGCTTTCTTATTATTGCACAAATGTGGGAGACGACAAGTAAATATTTTCACATAATGGTTGATATTATAAATTTGTAGTACTGTATATAAATAAACTCACTAAATTATAGCTTTGCTTAATTTCAGAGATATATATTTGAGCTGAAAACCCTTATTATATATTTTGGAGTGATATTTGTAAAGGCGAAACTAGTTACGTGCACAGAATACAGTTAATCATAGTAACATGCACCTTTAAAGAAAAACAGCACTTTAACACATCCTGTATCTAAAAGGCTAAATCTTTGCTACAATCTGTAATTATCAATATAAGATACTGCTAAATTATATCTTATAATAAAAAATTCACTTTAGATAGAAATAAACATTCAGATGCATACAATATCAGCTGATATGGTACCAATAATAACAATACCAACTTAAAGTGAAAGACATTCACTATCTTGTGCTGATTAATATTTTTGTGAAAATGAATACATTTTTCAGAAGTTTTTGATTAATAGAATGTTTAAAGCAACATTTCTTTGAAATGAATTTACAATTTGTAATAGCATTAAAGTCTTTAATAAAATCTGAATAGTTAAAAAAAAAAAAAAAAAAAGCTGAATAGTTAATATTGGAAAAGTAAGGAATTCTGTTTTGCTTTTTACTACACTATTTGTTTGGAAACACATTAAACATAAATTTGCAAATGCAGAAGTCAAGGCTAGACCAGTGCATTGCAAGTACAGTATGTGGTAGCTAAGCTGCAGAGAAAGGCACTAGTAACACTGACATCGTGATTTCTGTTCCCAGGGAATGCATGAACATAGAAATGGAAATGTATACCTTGAAAGCAACATAAGTCACTTTAGATAAAAGCATAAATGTAAATGTCCCATATTTATGATGCTTTGCATTACTGTATCATAGCCAGTACTCAAGGGGGTGATTGAGTTATCTTCAAACGTCTGTGCCATTAAATCAACATGCTGAGCAAGGCTGTTGCTCTGCCTTGACAGTTGAAAACTGACTGTAGAGAGGACCATAATGATAGCTGGCCTTGCGGCAGTGCTGAGAAGCAACATGTACCTGCGTTACATTATAAACTTGTGAATGCAGTCCGACACATTTCGTAATGATGCATGAAATCGAGCTTGCACAAGCTAGAGGCTGTTGTTTTGCCCTAAATCAGACGCAAGTTTAACTATTACTACACCGTTTTCATTTGAGAATGGTGAACATGCAAAACTCAAACTAGTAACCCTTTGTCATGACAGTGTTGTTGCACATCAGACTGAAAACACTGCACACTTACATGCACCTACACAATCTCAGACGTGCATACACTCAGGCACATGCTCTCCACCCTGGCTTTGCCATCGATCTCTTCCATCAAATTAAAGGATGCTGAAGTCACTATCGATCGGGCCTCTCTCACTCTTGAGCATGCCGTTGCCGCAGACAGATGTGTTTGGCAGCCTTCCTGACTCCCCAGAGTTTATTAACCCCCTCTCACGGAGAGAGAAATGTGATCCCTGAGTGAATCTGCATAGGTCATGTTATACCATCAGTAATGATGTCATGCATCCATCAAGCTGCTGGCACCATATGTTTTTGCTTAGTCCTGCAGTTACATCACTTAGTCTGATGGATGCTTAGATGTCATTTCCCAGACACTTTTTTTTTTTTTTTGGATCCTTGATGCATTGCACATGCAGAAACTCTTTGAAACATGATATGATAGTCTCAGATGATCTAGTCATGAGAGAAGCTAGTTTAAAGACCTATCAAACTTCACTAAAAGTAACAGGCATGCCGAAATTTAAAGTAATAGTACTGTTGGTGAAGTCTAGAGAACAAAACCTAGTCAGATGCCATGCTATCTGTTTTCTTCTGAAGGGCCGTTCACACTGACAGTGTAAAATAGCAATAAACCAACCTGATGTCATTTGGGTTCAACAAGAATCGGCAATTTCCAGTGACAGCGAATGTTGCAATGCAACATAATTATGGAATCTCTGTGAATTTTTTTTTTTTTTTTTTTTTTTTTTTTGGAACATACCAACCTTTACGTTAGTATTTTGCTAAGTTATGTTTTGTAAAACAACACAAAAAGTCACCACAATCACAAAATAGTCGGTAAAGCACTCCATTCGTTGCAGTGATGTATTTTACTGATATTTTTCAAAGTTTAACATAATATACTGCCTTTCAAATGTTTTTGTTTTTGATGTTTTTGAAAGAAGCCTCTTACCCTCACTACATTTATTCAATCAAATATACAATAAGAACAATAATATTGTGAAATATTATGATTTAATATACCTGATATTTTAAAATGTAATTTATCCCTGTGATCAAAGCTGAATTTTCAGCAGCATTACTTCAGTCTTCAGTGTCACATGATCCTCCAGAAATCATTCTGATATGCTAATTTGAGGCTTAAGAAACATTTCAAATTTTTGAACGATTGTGTATGTTTTGCCTTGTCGTCCACCATCTTGAAAGATATTTTTTCTCTACAAAAGATACGTGTGGTGCTGCCTTACGTTCAAGCTGCAGGAATGCGCATAATTATGCCGCCTACTTTTTGGATCAGCTTTCATGTCATTAGCGCACCGATGTTACCTCAAAACACCGTCTAGGTTGGCGGATTGCTAGTTTTTGGAACAGAGTTTATGTCAGAGATGTCAGAGCAGCACATTCTATTAGCAGCTGTGATTCTCAGCAGCTGTTCCCCTTTCGTCCTGCGCTTTCCTCCTGTCTTACATTCTCACAGGAAATTACTGCCATGTATCTCGAACATCCAAAGCACTCACGCCCCCCAAAATAGTTGATTGACTGCCTCGTCTCTTAATTCTGAACAGATGACTATTTCTGGAAGGTTTGCTTTAATGAGTTTACATAAGTGAGACGTCCTCTCTAATCTATACACACTGAAGTAATGAGCCCAGGCTGTCATAGATGAAACATTCATCTCGTTAGGCTTCCACTTGATGTACTCTTAAAATACAGGAGATGCTTTGACTATCCGGCCAGCAAAGTCAATGAAGGTGAGAGGTGTGTTGTGGTAATTGAGAAAGAAGAAACATGAGACGGAACAGTTGATTTCAGGTAACGCTAGGGAATTCATTATTCTGCTGTTTAATCTTCCCAAGAGAGTCTACAAATCTGCCATTATTGACTCACCCTCATGTCATTCGAAACCCAAAGGATTTTCTTTCTTTCACAGACCACAAAATGAGATGTTAGGCAGAATGTTCCAGCTGCTGATTTGCTACATACAACAACAGTCCATAGCTACCACAGATGTTAAAGGGAAAGTTCATCCAAAAATGAAAATTGTGTCATCATTTACTCATTCTCATTTCGTTCCAAACTAAAAATGTTTCATAGAATGAAAGTCAGTGGGGTCTAATGTTGTTTGGACCCCAACGTTCTTCAGAATGTATTTTGTGCTCTACAGAAGTCATACGGGTTTGGAACAACAAGAGGGTCAGTAAATGATGACAGAATATTCAGTTTTTGGGTGAACTCTCCCTTGAACATGATTTTTTCAGAAGAGACAGAAATGTGATCTCATTCAGATCTCATCCGTGCAGATACACCAGTCACCCCAGCTCAGTGTTTATGCTGTATAGAGGGGGGTAGGGGACAACAACATCACTTCCTTCCAACCTGACACAAATTTTTTCACTCCTCTGCACCTTCCCAATCGCCCCTCTTTCTCTTTCTTTCTTTGGACGCCCATACTGGCCCCTGCACCCCTGCCACAGTTGAGCAGATTGTGTCTGTATTCCACGCTGCTTCCAAACAAAAGGCATGGGACCATTTCTCCAAAGCCCAACGCAAGAACCTGGACATGTGGCGAAAGCAAGCAGAGGTTGGTGTTTTCATTTCTTTAAGTGAATGTGTTCATGCTTCACATCTTCAGATTTAATTATGCAGTATGTTACTGTCAAATATTAGTCTTTTTCATTTCCCCTTCCCTGCAAGCTCCCCATGTGTACTTGAACTATCCTGAAGTCCGTGTATTTTCTTTTGAGTTGAATGTTAATGGTACAATAGTCTAATTGCTAAGCTCTCTCTGGTAGTAAATTGTGACCCGACACTGACCCTGAGATTTCAGCGGTTCACAACCGGCAGGTAACATTGAGTCTTTTCCGATAGAAACTATAGAAATGCCAGTATCTCAAATCATTGGTTCTCCAAAACCCTCGAAGCTCAGTAAAAGAGATTTTTACTCTCTATTAGTGGAAGCTGGAGACAGACACTGTAAGCTAATTAATGAATCCACATTTTTGTTGTTGAAGTGTTATTTTTTCTGTCTCTTTCCTCTGTTTTCTGTGGTCATTAGGTAAGTTTGAAGACATCTCTCTGATTATTAGTGCACAAAGACCCAATCTGGTGTCTAATTAGCACCTTAATTTCCATTGCTGGCAACATTAAATCGCTATTTTACATGGATCAGAGGGTTGATATTGTTTACATCTAATAAAACTGAGAACTCCTGCTCAGCAAATGATGAGTGTGAAATCAACCGAGGACTGGACTTTCCATGTGTCATAAAAACCAAGTTCCTAGTAGTTTACAGTAATTAATTCTCATGGCTTTAAAGTCAACATGAATTTTTATCTACTGAGCATGAATCATCAAAGAAAAATAAAATGTTTGTCTTCGTAATAGCACATGCCAAATGGTTAAAAAAAAGTAGCAAGATGCATCAAGATGGTCTAGTGGGTAAACCTAACCTTCAGCCTCCTTAAAGTGTGTGCTGGAGAAGGGTGGTAATCTACAATCAACAACAAACTGCCATTCAGGTCTGACTTTGTTCTAGTGTGTTACGGCCATTTTTAATGATCCAATCGATTCACAAGCTGAAGCCCCATCCTTTCTTTTTTCTAGTTGAATTTTGTGTTTCACTATGACTGGGTTGTAAATGTTCACTTGAAGCCATTGGAACAGCTTAAAGATGCAGGTACTGTAAATGCCGAAAGAGACTCCTCACTGTTGAAGGTAGGTGTTTAAAATGAGTTGCACCATGTCCTAAATAATCCTTTATAGTTTCTTATCTCATAGTTGTAATTCATTTTCTTCATTCATTCCTGATAAACTTCTTAATTTCAGATGAGCAAAAATTTAGAGTCATCAGAAATGGACGTTTCCATCAGAAATATTGCACACGTCCATCCATTTCCAGCCCATTGGGAAGCGCATTAAGACAAATTGCTATTACTGCCAGTTAGTGCTTTTGTTAACTTCATGAACTAAGTGAGTCCTTGATTGACCGCCTTATTCGAAATTTTAAATAACATTTTATTCGATTTGTCTCCAAATGAAACAGTTACAAATAGAGTTCCTTTAGCACTTATCGTGTTCTTCATCTGTGAAAGGAGCTTATTATTGCGGCGGTAATTGCGTCCTTATTGAGCTCTCTCTTTTATTGAGTTCCTCTCATTTCATCTCTTTCATTTCTCCCATCAGATGACAAGAAAGGGTATGCAACAACCCTAATAACCCTTAATCATTTCAAGAAGCTGATGTAGTCCTCACTTGCTGTTTTCATCCCCCCTCTGCCCTTTGCTCTGACCACTTGACATAAGTTGAATATGTTTAGCCTCAGATATGAGCTGCTTCTCACTCCCAGGTTGGCATTGTGCTTGCAGCTTCACCGTGGCTATGACAGGAAGCTCTCAGTGCCGTCACGGCAGGGTGAAGCGTCATTTGAGAAGAAGAGAGAGTTAGAAGGCCTCTCTCACCTTTTACATTATGTATTGAGAAGAACCGACCTCAAAACTGTCGGAATCCCTCTAGTATGACAATGCGGGGCTTCAGGGATATGCCACGCTTTCACAAGCCTTTGAACCTCACACTCAAAATGTTTATGTTCTAACGGAGCCCATTAGTGCCATTTAAACATCCTCCGCTCTAGGAGGAGGTTGCTTCACTCCTGAATCCGGTTAGTTATATCTGCAGCAGGTGACAGTAAGTGATAGGTAATAGATGACACACTATTAAACTATGTTTACTTTGCTTCTCACCCTTGGAGCTGTTTGGACCCTCACTGCGCTTCTCTCGTAAATGTGAAGGTAAGATGGTGGCTTCAGATGAGTTGTTGACCCAGAGCTACATTCAGGCTTAGCGGAATTTAGAGGATTTTCGTCCTCATTTCCTTGAGCCCCCCTACAAGTTTTCCCGGCTATTTCTTATGTAAGCAAAGCTTCAGTAAGTGTTGGTTCTGACACAGAAATGTCCAGTCAATATTGCGGGTTCTCCTCACCTCAGGCTGATTGTTATTCCAAGCAGATGGCTATTTGCAGTTGCTTAGACGACCTGAAGTCAATCACAGCCCATTTATACTATGGGCAGCTAGTCGTCCTGTGTTAAAGATTGGGGGAAAGTGTAAAGCGGGAAAGCTAGTTGCCTTCCTGCGGTAGCCCCATATCATCTGTCCCTCTACTGATTAGGCAGATGGGCCTGTTTGCTTTCGCGCTACCTGCTCGACCTCTGTAATTCTCAGTGAGATCATGTGTTGCTGTGCTAGACAGATGGTAATGTTTATGCTGGGCCTTTTGTTTGTTATCAGAGAGTAAGTCTCCCTCTCCCTGTGGCGGTCATGTTGTGTCTTTTCACAGCCTTATCCGTTTGCTGTGTGCATGCCTCATTAGGCGGAGAGCTCCCCCATCAGGAGCACCCACAGGGCAGCAACCATGCCTAGACATCTGCTTCATCTGCCCCTGCCCAGCCCTGCCGATCTGTGGTGGCGGTGCAATCACTTCCTGCCACGTTTAAGCCCCACTGGCAGCCATTATAACACATTAATAGTCCCTGTGCAATGTTTGACTGCATGCATAGACGAGGTCAGCCAACATTAGGTGTCTCTCTGCATCAATACCACTGGAGCAGCTCCGTCTGCTTTTATAGCACTTGACGAGTCCAATCTCTTTTACAATCTGATCGAATGGCTTATTACATTTCCGGCTCATATATTTCATGTGTTAATCAAAGTGTAAGAGATCATCCAGCAGCGGTTGGGATTATAGACTCTCTTCCTCTCATTCACAGGAGATCAGAAACATCCACAACGAAGAGCTGATGGGTATTCGGAGGGAGGAGGAAATGGAGATGTCGGATGATGACATGGAGGACGCCCCGGAGAGCAAGGATTCGGATGATTCAGGTATCCACCGTTCCTGATTGACAATCTATAAGCAAAAGATATTAATTTTTCTTAAACCGGTACTTCCTCATTGTCTTAAAGAGGCTTTTGTGCACCAACTGCATACAGATTGAATCCACTGGTGATTTGTCAGTTTTATGAGGAACCTTTTCTCAGATCACACAGCGCTGATACATTTGCACATAACCAGCTAATTTTCACAGTATAAATGAAGAGCAAAAAAGAATTGAGCTTCATGGAAAGCTCTGACTGTTTAATGACCCTTGATATATATCTAGATTTAGACTATGTAACTGCCACTTTTCACCAACTTTTTCTCAATAAACATTCTCTTAGGAACTAATGAAGCTCATATAATTTCCCTTCCCTGCGAGACCTCAAAGTGGTTTTGAATCTTTGTGTATCAGAAAGCAATTTTGACATAAATATCAATTACTGTATGTGGCTTTTTTTTTCACACAGCATAACCAGACCTGGGAATCGTAAGGAATTTAATCATGCTGGTTCCTTAACAATTCCATTAACAGTTCTTTTCATACTGTTGAGGAATTTTTCCATTTATTTCTAATTTAAAAGAAAAATGACAGACTTTCAGTAGGTTCTCTGATTGATTGATTGATTGATTGATTGATTGATTGATTGAGTCAACCACTTTGAGTTTAAGACTTATTTATTCATATATATTTATTTTAAAATATATTTATTTAAAAGATGATCAGCGTACATGGTATCTTTTGGCTTTTGAGGGATGGACCAAAAGAAATCAAAACGAAAATAAGGAATATCACGAGCTGAATTCGAACTTGCACCACCCACATGAGCACTATGGCCACGGCTCCAACACCAGCATGTTGTTTTGATGATTTTACTTTTTCATGTGAGCAAATTAAATCAAATCTGTCTGTCGGCAGCCAATTCAGTCTTGGAGGAAAAGTGTAATTTTTGTATTACTATTCTCACAACCCCCTGTGGTTTCCTGAATGTGGTGCTACCGAGCTGAGCATTAGCCTGCCAGCTGCTCTTCCATTTCATTTCAGGTTGCTTGTTCCAAAAAAACTGCTGTTAGAGAACCTGTACCTTAGCTGCTCAGGACAGAGAATCATGGGATAGCGTAAAATGATCACTGTGGGACACCATTGTCTTTTTTGTCATCTTGAGACCATTAAGCACGCCCTCTTTACAGTCAATTCAAAGTGAGACCCTCGTTGGCTCCACATATGTTCCGCTCAACTCTTGAAATTTCAATGCAACTATTAGAGATTCTCCAGTGTAACAGAGAGTCTGTCATTAGTATGAAAATATATGCAAATGTAATCACACATTTACCAGGTTTGATTCACACGTCTCCTCATCTGCGACCTTAGTTATTAGAAAACGATGATAACAATCACTGTCAGTGGGTTGTCAGATATTTGAAAGGATGTCACAGGATAGAAAGGCCAGGAGATCCACACGGTTAATGAAGGAGGTAATTCAACACCTACCGCGTTTATGAAAACAAATATTTCATACCTGCCAGTAAGACGTGCAACCTCCGTAAAGAGGGGGAGTAGCTTACACTAACCTCGGTGTGAGTTTTAGCCATATTAACTTGAAGCAGATGCGCCTCCATCTTCACTGCAACCCAACATGTTTGCTTTTATATTCCCCCAGAGTTAATCAATGATAACGGGCAAGTGTCCTCTGACAATAACTATAGTACAGTGTGCAAACGGGAGCTGCTTTCTTTACTGTCAGCACCCCTGGACAGCACAGGTCGATAGAGCTGCCTGCCATGTTGCGGAAGGTGAACCGGACGGCTCTGAGGGCAGCAGCTTGATGAGACGAATCAATAAAAGCTGCTTGCTTTCCTCCTTTTCTCTCTGTGTCTCTATATCTCTCTTGCTCTTGTTCTCTGTCTCTCTATTTATTTCCCCTCTAATTCACACCAAACATGGTTCCAGACAAAACACAGAATTGGTAACATGGCAGCTACCTTCATAAAGGATGCGTTCTTGCGTCCAGTGTGAATTGCCATTCCATTGTGCTCGGTCTAGCGCAACAGAATGGCCATTCTGCAAACTTCAGGGGTCTCAAGACGTATTTTTCAAAGATGAGCTACCTTTACCATCACATAGCATGGTAAAAATGTTGCATTAATGCTGTAAAATAGGTTTATATAGACAGACGGTTAAGATATGAGTCAGAAAGTGAATGATTCAGATGCAACTCTGAACATAGACTTGAACACCTGACTTAAGAGACTCAACAGAAAGTCACTTTTAACCCAACTTTATTTTGGTTAACAGCGAATTTGTGTGACCAACTTGAAACCCTTGCAAAATCTACATGGGGAAATCTTTCACCCTTGTGCAAAATTCCAGAGTGCTTGAATTCCTATTGGAATTCGATTTGTTCCAGTTAGTGTTCACTGATCTCGGGTGAGCGTGTGAAGACGGCATGTTATTCTGTCACATGAAGTGAACAGCGCAGGCCATTTCTCCGAGTTGAATCACTCTCAAATGGCATGCGAGGCTGCGGAGACGTTTTCGCTGCTGCACTCAGAGCGTGTTAAACTCACCCTCGGTCTGATTTATTCATGAGGAGCAGGCCATGAAGGCAAACAAAAAGGTTACATCACCACAGTTTATGTAGCTCAGATCGCTCCTGGCTTCTGAATGCTGAGCAGGATCGGTAATGAGAAATCGGAGCAGTCTTCAGCACCTCGTGGCTTCTGATTTATTAGGTTTGTCAACAAATTAGCATGCTTGGAAACTGTTTGGGGAAACGTGGTATGAGAAATGTTACATAACGTGTTACCTGAGAAAACTGTGTTACTTCTGGGGGTTTTTTGTTTCCGAAAATGTCTATTTCTCTCAATTAAAAAAGAAATAAAAAATCATTACACTCAAGAACATTACATTTTGTTACATAAATTGCTGCTGCTCACCAAGGCTACATTTATTTGGTTAAAAAATACAGTAAAACAGTAATATCGTGAAATTTTATTACCATTCGAAATAACTGTTTTCAATTTTAATATATTTTAATATATAATTCATTTCTTTAATGCAAAGCTGAATTTTCAGCATCATTACTCCAGTTTTCAGTGTCACATGATTCTTCAGAAATCATTTTAATATGCTGATTTGCGGCTCAAAACACATTTCTGATTATAAGTGTTGAAAACTGGTGTTTTATATTATAATAATTATATTAATACAATAGAAAGTTCAAAAGAAAAGTATTTTAAATAGAAATCTATTACTTTACTATCTCATATTATATTATATTATAATAAAAAATCTTTCAGGCCCCAGTATTTTGAATGGTAGTGTATTTTTGTATAACATAAAATGTTTTTATTTTTTATCTTATTTCATTCATGCATTTATTGTGGTTTTGTTGTTGTTGTTGTTTGCCTTTTTCATCTACCAGGCAAAAACTATAAGGCCAAAAGTAATAACACACTTATTCTCAATAAGCTGAGCAGTTTGAGGTATTATTCCCATCTGTGGTGTGTTTGCAATAACAATAATAATACTAGCAATAATAATGCATAACATATAACATACTGTATATATATATATCCCCTCATGTATGAAGCATTCTTATGCTGGCAGAGATGTGCATATACATATTAATTTACATATATTCAGTGGGCACACACTCCTCTGCTGAGAGCCTCTCTCTCTCTGTGTGTGTGTGTGTGTGTGTGTGTATCCAGCTTTGGATTTAATCAGTCCCTCACCTGAGCCGCTACAGACATACAAACATCCTCAAGGCACAAAATCTATTTACTCGTCTCTGAGTGAAACGCACACCGGCCAAATATTTTCCCTCCCGTTTCTGAATGTCACTGGCACAGCACCTCTGGAGGTCGGGGAACAGCTGTCATATCAGCTGCATACTGTTGAAATGTCTTTATGAGCTAGAGGTAATCAAATAAAGCCATATTCAACACAGTCATAACACCTGGGATTGAATTATCTGATAGCAAGACATCTCAAAGCCTAGCGAACAGTCCAAAAACTGTGTATTTGGGTATGGAAGGCTTTCTAGGTCAAGGATATCTACATAATGCCTGCCACTATCTATCCATTAGCATTCCCATTCATCTCAGTAGCAGTTACTCAGTTGGCACAGGACCTCTGGGACTGTTTGAGATCATATTAATCCAGATAAATGACAAAACACATCTTTTTCTCTGTTTTGGCCTTTCATCCAAATTGGCGGGTTTTGAAAAGGCAGTCCTAAGTGGATAAATTTTAAAATACAGTTTTTGTGTTGTCGTGGTGACTGTGAGAACAGGGGTTTATGAAAATGACATGTTTAGTCATGTGACACATATTGTTTCAATAGATATGTATGGTTGTACTGGCATAGTTGTGCCTGCTGTTTAGTTCAAATAATTGCTTAAGATAAATGCTACTTTTTACAATCTACATATGTGACCCTGGACCACAAAACCAGTCGTAAGTGTCAATTTTTTGAAATTGAGATTTATACATCATCTGAAAGCTGAATAAATAAGCTTTCCATTGATGTATGGTTTGTTAGGATCGGACAAT
>JAFVLL020029746.1:74168-84659 GCA_021397915.2 Tor tambroides
AGCCCAACGCAAGAACCTGGACATGTGGCGAAAGCAAGCAGAGGTTGGTGTTTTCATTTCTTTAAGTGAATGTGTTCATGCTTCACATCTTCAGAATTAATTATGCAGTATGTTACTATCAGATATTAGTCTTTTCCATTTCCCCTTCCCTGCAAGCTCCCCATGTGTACTTGAACTATCCTGAAGTCCATGTATTTTCTTTTGAGTTGAATGTTAATGATATGATAGTTTAATTGCTCAGCTCTCTCTAGTAGTGAAATGTGACCCGACACTGACCCTGAGATTTCAGCGGTTCACAACTGGCAGGTAACATTGAGTCTTTTCTGATAAAAACCACAGAAATGCCAGTATCTCAAATCATTTGTACTACAAAACCCTCGAAGCTCAGTCAAAGAGAGATTTATTCTCTGTTAGTGGAAGCTGGAGACAGACACTGTAAGCTAATTAATGAATCCACATTTGTGTTGTTGAAGTGTTTTTTTCTGTCTCTTTCCTCTGTTTTCTGTGGTCATTAGGTAAGTTTTAAGACATCTCTCTGATTATTAGTGCACAAAGACCCAATCTGGTGTCTAATTAGCTCTTTAATTTCCATTGCTGGCAACATTAAAACACTATTTTACATGGATCAGAGGGTTGATATTGTTTACATCTAATAAAACTGAGAACTCCTGCTCAGCAAATGATGAGTGTGAAATCAACCGAGGACTGGACTTTCCGTGTGTCATAAAAACCAAGTTCCTAGTAGTTTACAGTAATTAATTCTCATGGCTTTAGAGTCAACATGAATTTTTATCTACTGAGCTTGAATCATCAAAGAAAAAAAATGGTTTGTCTTCATAATAGCACATGCTAAATGAATTTAAAAAAAAAAAAAAAAAGAAGCAAGATGCATCAAGATGTTCTAGTGGGTAAACTTGACCTTCAGCAGCCTCCTTAAAGTACATGTGTTGGAGAAGGGTAGTAATCTACAATCAACAACAAACTGGCATTCAGGTCTGACTTTGTTCTAGTATGTTACGGCCACTTTTAATGATTCAATCAATTCACAAGCTGAAGCCCCATCCGTCCTTTTTTTCTAGTTGAATTTTGTGTTTCACTGTGACTGGGTTGTAAATGTTCACTTGAAGCCATTGGAACAGCTTAAAGATGCAGGTACTGTAAATGCCGAAAGAGACTCCTCACTGTGTAAGGTAGGTGTTTAAAATGAGTTGCATCATGTCCTAAATAATCCTTTATGGATTCTTATCTCATAGTTGTAATTCGTTTTCTTTTATTCATTCCTAATAAACTTCATCAAATTTAGAGTCATCAGAAATGGACGTTTCCATCAGAAATATTGCACACGTCCATCCATTTCCAGCCCATTGTGAAGCACATTAAGACAAATCACTATTACTGCCAGTTAGTGCTTTTGTTAACTTCATGAACTAAGTGAGTCCTTGATTGACCGCCTTATTCTAAATTTTAAATGACATTTTATTCGATTTGTCTCCAAATGAGACAGTTACATATAGAGTTCTTTTAGCACTTACCCTGTTCTTCATCTCTGAAAGGAGCTTATTAATGCTGCGGTAATTGCGTCCTTATTGAGCTCTCTCTTTTATTGAGTTCCTCTCATTTCGTCTCTTTCATTTCTCCCATCAGACGACAAGAAAGGGTATGCAACAACCCTAATAACCCTTGATCATTTCAAGAAGCTGATGTAGTCCTCACTTGCTGTTTTCATCCTCCAATCCCCCCTTTTGCCCTTTGCTCTGACCACTTGACACAAGTCGAATATGTTTAGCCTCAGATATGAGCAGCTTCTCACTCCCAGGTTGGCATTGTGCTTGCAGCTTCACCGTGACTATGACAGGAAGCTCTCAATGCTGTCACAGCGGGGTGAAGCCTCATTTGAGAAGAAGAGAAATTTAGCAGGCCTCTCTCACCTCTTACATTATGTATTGAGAAGAGCCGACCTCAAAACTGTCGGAATCCCTCTAGTATGACAATGCAGGGCTTCAGGGATATGCCACGCTTTCAAGCCTTTGAACCTCACACTCGAAATGTTTATGTTATAATACAGCCCATTAGTGCCATTTAAACATCCTCCGCTGTAGGAGGAGGTTGTCTCACTCCTGAATCCAGTTAGTTGTATCTAGAGCAGGTGACAGTAAGTGATAGGTAATAGATGACACACTATTAAACTATGTTTACTTTGCTTCTCACCCATGGAGTTGTTTGGACCCTCGCTGCACTTCTCTCGTAAATGTGACGGTAAGATAGCGGCTTCGGATGAGTTGTTGACCCAGAGCTACATTCAGGCTTAGCGGAATTTAGAGGATTTTCATCCTCATTTCTTTGAGCTCCCCTGCAAGTTTTCCCAGATATTTCTTGTGTAAACAATGCTTCAGTAAGTGCTGATTCTGACACAGAAATGTCCAGTCAGTATTGCGGGTTCTCCTTGCTTCAAGCTGATTGTTATTCCAAGCAGATTGCTATTTGCAGTTGCCTAGACGACCTGAATTCAATCACAGCCCATTTATACTGTCGGCAGCTAGACGTCCTGTGTTAAAGATTGGAGAAAAGTGTAAAGCGGGAAAGCTAGTTGCCTTCCTGCGGTAGCCCCATATCATCTATCCCTCTCCTGATTGGGCAGATGGGCCTGTTTGCTTTCGCGCTACCTGCCCGACCTCTGTAATTCTCAGTGAGATCATGTGTTGCTGTGCTAGACAGATGGTAATGTTTATGCCAGGCCTTTTGTTTGTTGTCAGAGAGTAAGTCTCTCTCTCCCTGTGGCGGTCATGTTGTGTCTTTGCACAGCCTTAACCGTTTGCTGTGCGCATGCCTCATTAGGCGGAGAGCTCCCCCATCAGGAGCACCCACAGGGCAGCGCCCATGCCTAGACATCTGCTTCATCTGCCCCTGCCCGGCCCTGCCGATCTGTGGTGGCTGTGCCATCACTTCCTGCAACGTTTAAGCCCCACTGGCAGCCATTATAACACATTAAGAGTCCCTGTCCAATGTTTGACTGCGCACATAGACAAGGTCGGCCAACATCAGGTGTCTCTCTGCATCGATACCACTGGAGCAGCTCCGCCTGCTTTTATAGCCCTTGACGAGTCCAATCTCTATTTTACAGTCTGATCGAATGGCTTATTACATTTCCGGCTCATATATTTCATGTGTTAATCAAAGTGTGGGATATCATCCAGCAGCAGTTGGGATTATAGACACTATTCCTCTCATTCACAGGAGATCAGAAACATCCACAACGAAGAGCTGATGGGTATTCGGAGAGAGGAGGAAATGGAGATGTCGGATGATGACATGGAGGATGCCCCAGAAAGCAAGGATTCGGATGATTCAGGTATCCACCGTTCCTGATTGACAGTCTATAAGCAAAAGATACAAATTTTTCTTAAAGCAGTACAAGTGGTACTTCCTCACTGTCTTAAAGAGGCTTCTGTGCACCAACCGCATATAGATTGAATCCACTGGTGATTTGTCAGTTTTATGAGGAACCTTTTCTCAGATCACACAGCGCTGATACATCTGCAGATAACCAGCTAATTTTCACAATATAAATGGAGAGCGAAAAAAGAATTGAGCTTCATGGAAAGCTCTGACTGTTTAATGACCCTTGATATATATCTGGATTCCGACTGTGTAACTGCCACTTTTCGACAACTTTTTTCAATAAACATTCTTTTAGGAACTAATGAAGCTCATATAATTTCCCTTCCCTGTGAGACCTCAAAGTGGTTTTGAATCTTTTGTATCAGGAAACAATTTAGACATAAATATGAATTACTCTATGTGGCGCTTTTTCCCACACCGTAACCAGACCTGGGAATCGTAAGGAATTTAATCATGCTGGGTCCTTAATGATTCCATTAACAGTTCTTTTCCTACTTTTGACTTTTGAGGAAATTATCCTGACTGTATTATACAATATTTATTTATCTTGTTGGTTCTCTGATTGATTGATTGATTGATTGATTCAGTCAACCATTTCGAATTTATTTATTCACATATATTTATGTATGAAAAAAAATTTGATGTGGGACATTGATCAGAGTAGATGGTCTCTTTTGGCATTTTAGAGATGGACCAAAAGAAAGCAGAATGAAAACAAGGAATATTACAAGCTGGATTCGAATTTGAACCACCCAACTGAGCACTATGGCTATGGTTGCAGCACCAGCATGTTACTTTGATGATTTTACTTTCTCATGTGAGCAAATTAAATCAAATCTGTCTGTCGGCAGCCACTTCAATCGTTGGAGAAGTGTAGTTTTTGTATTACTATTCCAATAACCCCCTGTGGTTTCCTAAATGTGGTGCTACCGAGCTGCCAGCTGCTCTTCCAGTTCATTTCAGGTTGCTTGTCACACAAAAAAAACTGCTGTTAGAGAACCTGCACTTTAGCTGCTCAGGACAGGGAATCATGGGATAGCGTAAAATGATCACTGTGGGAAGTCATTGTCTTTCTTGGCATCTTGAGACCACTTAGCGCGCCCTCTTTACCGTCAATTTGAAGTGAGACCCTCGTTGGCTCCACATATGTGCCACTCAACTCATGAAATTTGAATAGAACTATTAGAGATTCTCCAGTGTAACAGAGAGTCCGTCATTAGTATGAAAATATATGCAAATGTAATCACAGGTTTACCAGGTTTGATTCACACGTCTTCTCATCTGCGACCTTAGTTATTAGAAAACAATGATAACAATCACTGTCTGTGGGTTGTCAGATATCTGGAAGGATGTCACAGGATAGAAAGGGCAGGAGATCCACATGGTTAATGAAGGAGGTAATTCAACACCCACCGCGTTTATGAAAACAAATATTTCAGACCTGCCAGTAAGACGTGCAACCTCCGTAAAGAGTGGGAGTGGCTTACGCTAACCTCAGTGTGAGTTTTAGCCATATTAACTTGAAACAGATTCACCTGCATCTTCACTGCGGCCCAACTTGTTTGCTTTTATTTTCCCCCAGAGTTAATCAATGATAACGGGCAAGTGTCCTCCGACAATAGCTATAGTACAGTGTGCAAACAGGAGCTGCTTTCTTTACTGTCAGCACCCCTGGGCAGCACAGGTCGATAGAGCTGCCTGCCATGTTGCGGAAGGTGAACCTGGACGGCTCTGAGGGCAGCAGCTTGATGAGACGAATCAATAAAAGCCGCTTGCTTTCCTCCCTTTCTGTCTGTGTCTCTATATCTCTCTCGCTCTTGTTCTCCATTTCTCTATTTCTTTCCCCTCTAATTCACACCAAACATGCTTCCAGACAAAACACAGAATTGGTAACATGGCAGCTACCTTCATAAAAGATGCGTTCTTGAGTCCCGTGTGAATTGCCATTCCATTGTGCTCGGTCTAGCATAACAGAATGGCCATTCAGCAAACTTCAGGGGTCTCAAGACACATTTTTTCAAAGACGAGCTCCCGTTACCGGTACATAGCATGGTAAATATGTCGCATTTATGCTGTAAGACAGGTTTACATAGACAAATGATTAGAAAATTACGCTCATTGGACTTAAGAGACTCGACTCAGCTAATTCCAATAAAGTCACATTTGTGAAATTCTGGTGAAATTTTGCAGGCCAAAAAAGGTCCATGTCTATTGTCAATAATGTAGTGATGAATAATCACACAGAAGTTAGTCAACACAACATGACTAACTTGAACCTGTTGTGAAATCTGCATAGGGCAAAATCTGCCCTCACGCAAAATTCCAGAGTGCTTGGATTCCTATGGGAAACCCCTGTGAAAATATGCAAACTTTCAGAGTTTGTCATTATCATGCTGCTAAGCTAACAACCTGACTCTCTTAAACATAAATAAATACAAAGCACATACAAAAAATATATTTTTTAAACTATAATGAGCTGCCTTATCAATACTTCTAATTATTGCATGAAATGCAAGTATATTTATAGTCAATAGGATCATCCCAGTTCACATGCGTATGCACTATTCTATGATAAATGCGTTCACACTGAAAATTCCAAAACGAAAAAGTGCACTTAAAATACCCGAAACGAAGTGTGGAATGTTGGACACTTCATGCACTCAACTGTTGCAGCTTTAATTATGTTGTGGAGGGGGAGGGGCTATCAGACTCTGATGTTGAATGACAAAATAACCCTGTATAATTCATACACTACACGGTTGAGTGCATAATGTATAGTGCATCATTTGGGATGCTGCTAATATTTCTCATATCCACCATCTTGTATTTTTGGTTGAATTCTGGGATTGTCTTCTTCATGAGGGATATATTCGTTGTTTCCCTTTGAATTTGGCCAAAAAGAGGTATCTCAAAAGGCGGAATACCATTGCTGCCTACCTTTTGGGCCACTTAAAATGCAGTCTAGGTAGGTAGCTCGCTAGCAGAGCCGAGACAGGTAATGATGCGTTTCCCTGCAGACTTTCGACGGTGTTCATAGCTCAACCTGGCTTTCCTTATCTTCCACCCACGTCACTCAGACGCTCATCCTCTCCCTCTTCAGAGCCGCATAAGCAAAGATCCTTCATCAGCCTCACGATCAGACGCCCAGCTGTTCCCCCCGCTCCCTGCCCAATCTGAGAGGGACACGCTTCTCGGCATAATCCCGTTATCTCCTCCCGCTCGACGCGGAGCAGAGGTGGCGTCTCTGATCATCGGCTTGTTAAGAGACGGCTGAATGACGGAATGTCTCGGTGTGAAGAACCCTTTTGCGTCCGTTTTAATTACAGTCGTTTGATAACAATGCCCATGGTACATTAAGTCAAGCATTAAGTAATACACTTTCTCTCCATTTAATCCTCTCTAATTAGCCTCTGAAAGCAAAACGAACGCAGCAGTGGTACTGAGGGTCCTTTCATCTCGGTCCATCAGCAGAATTCTCTAAGCAGCTTTTAAGGAACGCTGTTTTCTTCTTTCATTTCACCCTTTCCAGGCCTCACCGCCACCACCCCGTGACTTATTGCTCCGCACACGACTCTTAATATGCGCCTCTTCTCTTTCTGTTCCGTTATTGGTTTTCAGCCCTGCCTCCTTCGCTCGTGTGTCTCTGTCTGATTATTTCCCTTTCCTGTCGCCAATGCAATTGTCATTTTTCATATCTCTCCTACTCCCTCTCTCTCTCTCTCTGTGGTGTCCCAGGGCCGCTGGCTCAGGTGGAGGCTCTGAAAGAAGAGAACGACAGTCTGCGGTGTCAGCTGGATGCCTACAGGAATGAGGTGGAGCTTTTGAAACAGGAGCAGGGTAAAGCGCAGCCCCAGCGCAGCGAGGAGGACGCCACCCGCCAGCAGCAGCTCAGCTTCCTGCAGCAGGCTCTGCAGGGCATGCAGAAGGTACACGCACACACTGTCAACACACGGCATACAGCACAAAATCATTTTCTTATGCAGTGTTTTTGTCTCGTTTCCAGTAAAACTGTCTACAAATCATTAAAATAAGGGAAATTTATTTGCTTTTATTATTATTATTTGATATTACCAACAATTAATCCATGCATTACGTATGTTTTTTCCCTTAAAAAATTTATCTTGTAATTTTTAATTAAAAATAAACTAAATTTTCCAGTGAAACGGCAGACTTCTCTCTGATGATGTATGCCCGATTTTTTCAATAATTTTGTCCCTTTCTTCCAATCAACTGCATTTTTTTTGATTAAAAATGCAATAAAAACAGTAATTGTGAAATTGTAGTACAATTTTAAAGGGCTGTTTGCTATTTTCATATATGTTAAAATGTAATTTATTGCTGTGATACGCAGCTGAATTTTCAGCATCATTACTCCAGTCTTCAGTGTCACATGATCCTTCAGAAATCATTATAATATGCTGATTTGGTTTTCATTTATTATAAATTATTATTGGTTCTCAATTATTAATAATTGTTCTTATTATGATCATCAATATTTTACCGTGATGCAGTTTTTTCAGGATTCTTTGATGAATAGAAAGTTCAAAAGAACAGCATTTATTTGAAATAAATCTTTTGTAACATTAAAATGTTTTTACTGTCACTTTTAGTTAATTTAATGTGTCCTTGCTAAATAAAAGTATTCATTCCTTTTTTTTTTTTTTTTTAAATAATCTTACCCCAAACTTTTGAATGGTTGGGTGTCTTGGTTTCCACAAAATATTAACTAATAAGAAGAAGAAATGTTTCTTCATTCTAGAATAATTTTTGAAGGATCATGTGACTCTTTGAGCCTTTATACTATATATAATGCATTATAAAAGTGGTTTGTATAATGTATTATAATATATGTATTATACATTATAATATTTATCTATTCATTGTTATGCTGTGCAAGATTTTTATTGATCAAAATATGAATTAGTCAAGCATAATCAATGTGAATATGACCATATATATTAATGAGTTATTCTACTGTTCATACTAGGCATGTATTTAACTGTGTGTGCTCAAATATGATGAGCTGCCGTTAAGAAAAAACATGAGATGATCTTGTGCTGACATGTGATGAACTGCTGAGACCTCTTTGTGTTCCTATGCTGTCATGAGGAGATATAGACTGGGGTCAAAAGTTAATAAGCAATAGTGGGCTGAATGATATGTCTTGTTTATGAAACCTATATAAGAGTATCCAAAGACGGATGGGACAGATTCTCTGCAGAGTCTCTCAGCTTCATTATCTCGCATAATAAAGTCTTATCTTCTAGCATCAAAGCCTCAAGACAAGAGGGTGATCTCTCACAGAAGCGGCAGAAGCCACCAAAATACCTTTAGAAAGTATAATGCATTAAAATTCATGACAAACAAACCTTCAAATATTATAATGCATTTTAACTTTGGATACAATTATTTATCAAATGTCATAATGCATTACAGCATACCTTTATAATGCATTATACACAAAGGTTTCAAGTAAAAAATCATCACTTAGACATAGTTTTTGTTTTAAGCCTAAATTTAGGTTGTTTAGATATTCTCACTGGAAAATGACCAAAAATACAGAAAAAGAAAATATTTTTTGCAGTGTTGAACTCCATGCAGAGCTGCTGGAGGTTTTTGAAGACACAGGCGGATGCTTGTCAGTGGTTTGGCACAAAAAGATCTGTGCCGGTAACCAAAAAGTTGTCGTTTCAAACCCAGCATGGGGTTATCCGTGAACCGTCACTCATCTGTGTTTACAGTCTCACACACCCACTGTTTCCTCACTCGCTGAATACGGCGTTGTTTAACCGCAGGGAGTCCTGAGCCGAAACACCTCATTTCTACAGATCATCCAGGTCATCAGTCACACACACAATAATAAACACGAGATGTTGAACATGTGGAATGGAAATTTCATCTGCCCACATGGGCACAAACTATAGACGTCTCCCACCCATCAAGCACTTTCATCTCTTTTATCAAGTGTTATTTTATCTTCTCTTGAAGACTGCCTCTATTTTTAGCTATCGCCCTCTGTTCTCCATTGTTCTTCGCCGCTTAGAGTGACCTAGAGATCTGAGGGTGATTTTCAGCTAGGTTTATTTTCCCAAACCGTGCATTCACACAATACAAACTCACATGGGCAGGGTTAAATCTGTCCCATGTTCGGTCTATTTTTGTACCTCGCTTTACTGTACCTATCAATAGAGCACAAAGAGTCCTGGTCGCCCTCATTGTCATCCTGTAAGCCCAGCACATGCAGATGTTCCACACGGCTTTGACCTTATCATGTGAGCGTTATTAGGCCATGAAGGAGACCCGTTCTGAGAGAGGCGTTTGTCTCACTTTGAAGGTGCGCGCTTGCCGCTAATGAGCTCTAATGGGATTCTGCATGTTGAACATTGCTGTGGCATGAGATGAACTCGCTGCCCGGTGACACATGAGCCGTACGCTAAGCGATTTGTTCGAGTTAGTGTTCACTGATCTCAGGCGAGCGCGTGAAGACAGCATGTTATTCTGTCACGTGAAGTGAACAGCGCAGGCCATTTCTCCGAGTTGAATCACTCTCAAATGGCATGCGAGGCTGCGGAGACGTTCTCGCTCCTGCACTCAGAGCGTGTTAAACTCACCCTCGGTCTGATTTATTCATGAGGAGCAGGCCATGAAGGCAAACAAAAAGGTTACATCACCACAGTTTATGTAGCTCAGATTGCTCCTGGCTTCTGAATGCTGAGCAGGATCGGTAATGAGAAATCAGAGCAGTTTGAGACACCTCGTGGCTTCTGATTTATTAGGCTTGTCAACAAATTAGCATGCTTGGAAACGTGGTATGAGAAATGTGTTACATAACATGTTACCTGAGTAAATTGCGTTACGTTTGTTTATTTATTTCTTTTTTCGAAAATCTCTGTTTCTCCCATTTGAAAAAGATCCATTTTGTTACACACAGGTGCATCTCAGAAAATTATAATATGGTGAGAAAGTTCATTTTTTCTTGTAACTTATTTCAAAAAGTGAAACTTTCATATATTTTAGATTCATTACATGTAAAGTAAAACACTTGAAAAGTTTTTTTGTTTTAATTTTGATGATTAGAGCTTACAGCTAATG
>JAFVLL020029747.1:0-24476 GCA_021397915.2 Tor tambroides
ATTTTTTTTTTTTTTTTTTTTTTTATCTACTCTTATCTTATCTTTCTATTTTTCTGTGCTTTATTAGATCAACTGACTGCTTTAATCTTGAATTTGCACATAGAGAACGACACATTCTATGTGGGATACCTGGACTTTGCCCTACCTGTATGTATGCCGCAATGTGGTGCTTCTCATCCAATGTGCTTCCCCCCCGTCTGAGTATTACATCCATGTCATACATAACTGAGACATTTGTATTAGCAATTAAGGTGTAAACCACATTCTTATACTAATTGTCTTGGAGCAGCTAATCGTTAAATGATTCAGTCAGTCAATTTTGCAACAACTGTTAAATTAACACATTCTTGTAATAGTAACCTGAATGGACATGGCCTGTAATGCATATTACCATCTGTCTACACAAATAAAGCTATTGTCTTGATTAAAACGACTGCTTCTGCTTTCTTATTGCCAGTAAGTAGTCTGTGATTTAAGAGAGAGCGTCTTGCCTGCTCTTTATCTCTCTCTCTCTTTATCTCTCTCTCTCTCACTCTCTTGATTTCAGATCTTTCAGATATTTGACTGATTCACCAAATTCTTGGTAGTGGCATCTCTTTTTATGAACATCAGATGAAGCAGCAGGAAGCTGTAAGTTGACAGCCATGTGAATCAAGGTAATTATTTTGCTAAAATATTCTTTTTATGATGGATTTAAATATTAGATATTCCATCAAGTGAGTCATTAGTATTACATTTATAAATTTTTTGAAAGAATTTGACTTTTTTTTTTTTTTTTGATTATCAATGATGCAATACTTTCCTCAGATTCTTTTTCTCCTAGAAGGTCCTCAATGAACAAGACCACTAGGCTGGAAAATGATATATAAAGGTGCGTTTGTGAGTTTGGGCAGAATTCAAAAGAGGCAGATTGACACTTATTTGATTGCCTTTCAATAGCTGATGGGTTTCTGCACAGCTGACCGGCTCACCCAACTATGCTCCACTGAGCAGGTCAGAATCAAAATGCATGAGATCTATATTTCTTCACTGCAAACAACTCTTGAAAATCACTTTTCACATCAACAGACTCTGGAAGGACATGCCATACACACTCATAGTCTCAGATAGACTGAAAGAGTGCATATTTCTCAAGCTGCTTTAATGAATAATTGAAATGAATAATCAGCATGGAGTGATTATGATTATAACATCCTTGAAAGAAAGCCCATAATACATGACATTCATTTAATAGTATATTTTTTACTTTGCATACTTGCATGTCTCTTGTGCTAATTAGAACTGTAAGTTAATGTGACTTAAGAGACACAACCTTGTCATACAAGTTTTCCAGATCTCCTCTATCATAAGCTGGGCACACGCTGTATGATGTTTATGGTCTTTTATGATTGTTGCTTGTCAGACTGTAAGATATGATCCCAGTAAGATCTTGGGTAAAAGTCATAGCACACTGTGTGACATCAACTGCCTTTTATCAGACTGATAAACACATCGTTGCCAAATCTTTGGTCCTAATCGTCCTGTTGACAGGTTGTAGGAAGAGTGTCAGTGCACGACAACAACTTATAATTTTGAGACTATCCAAACTTTGTTGTAGGAGCTGTATTTCTCTGTCTCTGACAAAGACAAATAACAGGCCAAAAGTCATTCATTTCCAATGGAGAGATGTATGGGAGCTACATGGAGTTTCAAGCATAAGCATATTTTTTAGGGTTGGGTTTGGGATTCGGTTGCTCTGAAATATATATATATATATATATATATATATATATATATATATATATATTTTTTTTTTTTTCTGGCTAGACTCTATGTGACTGCATTAAAATGTTAGGGTTTTTTTTGTTTTTTTTTTGTTAACTTTTTATTACATTTTCTTCCTGAAACAGCAGTAACAAACAAAAAGCAACGGTGCAAATTCAGAACCCACCCCAACCCACAATAAAATAATTTTCACACAGATTCCAGAAAAGATGACACAACATCAAACGCTGAATGACACAAACTTACAGTTTCCACACTAGATCCATGCACACGAGAAGTTGAGAGTTCCACTGAGACAATGTCCAACAAATACACAGTCCAGGTTCATCTGTCCATTGTGTGAGGAGGACTCCAAAGGTTGACTAGCAATTTTTTTGCTGCTGTGAGAGCAGATAACATTGAACATCTTTGTTGGACAGACAAGGTGAAGTCCCAAAAGTCATTCGTGAAAAATGGCCCAGAGTCAAACATATCTCGGTACCCAACAACCATAACAGGTCCTGTAAGAGCTGAGACCCAAAAAAGGTGAGAGAAGATTACACTTAGGAGAAAATGACAGATTCATATTCAGAAAAAATAAATTAATTAATTAATTAATTAAAATGTGCCTAAAGATCCTTGCCAACAGAGATTACACTTAGGAGAAAATGACAGATTCATATTCAGAAAAAAAAAAAAGCTTGAGAGTGTGATTCCTTTGGTCCAGATCTATCTAGGATAAGGTTTTTTTTTTTTTTTAAAAGTGTGTCTGTAAAATTGGTGGTTACACTCTAAAAAATGTTGGGTTATTTTTTTAACCCACATGCTGGGTTCAGCTTGTTGGGTCATTTTATTGGGTTATTTTTAATATTTCACCCAGGTGCTGGGTCATTTTAACGCTGGGTTATTTTTTTTTCTACCTAACCGCTGGCTTGAATCTGTCTCCGGTGAAACTTCTCAACAACCCAGCTGCTGAGTTACAGTCAGAGTGGGCTTTTTAAGTCCACAGGAGAGAGCGATTCTCAGCGCCGCCGCCGATTTGGTGCACTCTTTCCGGGAAATAAAGATTTGTATACATTTTATTTCATTTATGAAGTCTTTAATGTGGTGTAAATTATATTATTTTACACAACGCAAAGGACGAGATATCAGTCAGTTTCGCACTGGAAATGTCTTTGCCTTGCATAACATAAATGAATTTAAATGGATTTTATTCGTTATAATACTTAGTGTAATTTAATTTGTAGTTAAAATATGCTCTTTAATCTCAGTACTGTTTGTTTTTGGGCAGGTTTTGGAGTCAGTGAGCCCGGTCTCATGAAAATACGTATTATATTACGCCAAAAAAACCCCGAAAACTCGTGGTATTGATACGCAAAAATGGACTTTGGCGTTTATATGCTACGCGCGTTTTTGGCGTGCGTATAATACGCAGTTTTCGCGTGCATATGATACGAAATTTGTTGGCGTGCATATGATACGCATCTACACCACAACCCTAACCCTACCCATCGCGTAGCATAGACACGCCAAAGTCCATTTTTTGCATATCAATACCACGAGTTTTCGTTTTTATTTGGCGTACTATTTATACGCACTTTCATGAGATCGGGTTGAGTCAGTCGCGGCATCTCTCAGCTATGAGTGAAACGCGAGGCCGTGGTCTAAAGTTTGCAATTCCCCCGCGAACAGCAGCGCTTCACCGGCTCAGATTTCGGTGACACATCGGCACAAGAATTAGCACTATTTCAGTAAAAAGTGATTACAGAGAACGGTTGAATACACTTAAATTAAAATGCTAATTTTAAATGTGCCTTTTTTACTTCTAAAATGCTTGTTAAACGAGTTTAATGTATGTAATATTGTAAACTATGCTGTATTCACCCAAATAAATTCAATTTGTCTCATATTTTGGCCATGGGTTCTTGCTTACTAATAAATGTTCATCTTTTGATTACTGCTGTTGTCTACAGTAATTCTGTGTGTGATTTTTAATTTCCAGCCCATTTTAAGCCAGCAATATAATAATTTTTAAACAATAGATGACAAATGAAACAACCAAGCATGGTGGGTAAAAACGTTTAACCCAACCAGCTGGGTCAAAATAACCCAGCTTGTGTTCTGTCCAGTTTTTACCCAGTGGGTTGCCAAATAACCCAAGTTGGGTTGTTTTTAACCCAGCATTTTTTAGAGTGTATGAATAATTACAATGTTGAAAATAATTATTTACATTGTTTAGTGAAGAACCTGAGGATAACCACTGCTTTACAACCAATTTAAAAGTTTTGTGCAGCTACCACTAAGGGGTATAATGAGATAATTGCACGCAAATTTCGGAGATATTGTGGAATGTCTGTTTAAAATTCACTGCCAGTTAATAAGCCGTCTGCAACATGCCACACAGCACAGTAAGCATCAAAGTCTGCTTAGCCTATTCTGAAATATTGAACTTATGAGTTTCAAACAAATTAAAGGTGCAGTGTGTAAATTTTAGCGGCATCTAGCGGTTGAGGTTGCGAATCACAACCAACGTTGGGCGAATTCCAAACGGCTTTTTTGCGCCCTTCAAGGGTACTTCGGGAAGGGGACACAATATGGAAGCAGAATAATGACAATAGTTTTTGAAATATAAAGCATGCTGAATTCCACAAATCGAAAAAAATATGCATTGCAATTAACAGTACTTGCATTTTAATGCCTTGTATTTCCAGGGCTTGCATTTTTAGGTCCTGAAATTTAACATAGTTGTTTATTTAAGCTGTGAATATTTCAATTCAAAATATTTCACACATTTTCATAATTAAAAATTCCATAATTCATATTCACCTTCCAGAATTCACTTCCAAAATATTCAATCTATTTAAAAATACAATGTATAATATTCAACAGGTAAATTTCGGTCATTTTACTTCACTTTCCAAATTCGCTGCCACAAATTCAGTCGTTAAAATTCGGCAGAAAATTCCGCGTTGCACATCCGGGACCCGCAGGAATAGCAGTAGAGCACCGATGCATAATCTCCAGCTGATGTCAGCCGCTCACCAGCAGGTGGCGCAAGCGGCTGTTGATGAAGGCCATATGTGGATCAAGTCATTCATTTACAAAAACTGATTTGCAGAAATGGAGCACGCGCTAAGTATAAGTTTTGATTATCGTGGCCAGTATAAACATGTGGAAAAGCTGATTGTGTGTATGTTTAATTCAACATCTTCGCTGTTTCCCGTAGCCTACATGTAAACAGCATTCTCTACCACAAAGGAGATTATAATGCTCTTTTACTCAACGCTGAAGTACTAACATTACATCTGAGGAAGACATATATTGCTTTCGGTTGCTTAGTTTCTGTAACTTTGTATCATGGCTTGTGTGAAGCTGCTGTAATACTGGGGTTCCCCTCATACGTCACACTCCAGGATTCCCCAACAACGCGCCTCAGTGAACTAATACAGTGATAGAAGACCTCAGATCTCACAATACACTTTACTGAGGATTATGCGAACTATATCGACAGTTAAGCAAATGTAGAATATGAACGAACGCGCAAGGTTTCACGCTGTTTCCCTCAGAAATCGGTTAAAGAAAACGCATTACGCGGCTCAGTAGTGAAAGCAATAACAACTATTATTAGGCTTGTTTGAGATGCTCCTCGCCTCGCCTGAAGTGTAGGTGAGAGGCGGCTGCAGTGAAGGGAGGAGTGCGCAGTCAAGATGGACAGTTCTGACCTCTGGAAGTGGAACAGATAGCTACGAGATCAAAGGCGGATATCGTGTTATTCTCACTCATGTGCTGTGCTGCTGATAAACGTGATATAATTTCAGTTCTGTTGCTTGTATATTAATATAAATATAATGAACAAGACACTCAAAGTGCTTGCTATTTAATCCCATACGAAAGGCGTATTTATCATCCATTTCTACTAATAGCCTACAAACATGTATTTTATATTTTTATAGAAATATGACAACAATCACATATCTCACACAGAGATCGCACTGTCATAGTGTTTGGGAATATTCACGCATAATTTAAATACACAATCACATGAAATCAGATTTTAAAAAAATAAAACATTTTAGCAGAGAACGCAGCATCACAGTTGTCTGAACCAATGAGCATTAAGCTGTGTCGTTCAGTCGTTTCCCATCATGCTTTTGATCAGCACAGTCCGTGGAGTGCAACTGCGCTCGACTGCACAATCCGACTCAGCCGCCTCGCGGTCGCGAGAGTTTTTTGGCACACGTCAGCATGACATCAGAGCAAGGCGAACGTAACTCGGACACTTTTTATTTATTTATTTTAAAAGATGTTTATGGTAACTATTATTTATTTGTTTTTCTCTTTATATTTCTTTTTTGTTATTACTGTTATTGAGGTATAATGTTTTGTATTCTGGCTGTGTATGTATTTTATCGCTTTGACTGTATCCCCTGTGAATGTTATATGTTTAATAAAAAAAATTAATTAAAAAAAAAAAAACTCTGACACTTTTCTAACCGGCATGCATCTCGTGGTGATCACCGGTGATCGGTTCTGCGCATATTTTGCTCATCTCAAACAAGCCTATTAAAAGACCAAACTCAGATCTTCCTGATGATCCAAACAGATGAAAATATGAACGCAAGTTACGGAACGCGCAAAACGGCACGTTAAACATGTCCCATAAAGTAAACACTTAATGTGGTTTATTGACTCAGTGATAATAAATGATTAAATACAGCATCTAATTAATAAAATGTATTACTGTATGTTATGTGCATTTAAGCAGATGAGCCCAGAATATGAGCCCACAACCAACAAGTTTCACCAAACCATTTTTTCTCCCATAGAAAAGCAAGCACGGTAGTTTTAGGTTTGATATTCGCCTAGGCTGCTTTAGGGGACCGTCTGCAAATTTACCTCACAGTACAAAACGAAGTAATAATTTATAAAAATTATTTAAATTTAATTATTAAATTCCAATAATTTATTCAAATTAATGTTTACAGTAAATGCACTGTTTACAGTAAATAGTCAAACTGACTAAATATATATTGCCAATAACTTGCCTTAGACAATAATTTCCCTAAGTATGTACACTACACAAATATTTTTAAGAAAAAAATTACAATAATTTGCCAAAATGGGATTTTTCGTGTTCCAAATGTTGTATGTTACTAGTGACCAGACTGACTTACTACAGTTTAAATTTTGCCAACATCGTCCTTACTGTACATACAGTATATAATTATTTTTAAAAAATTACTGTAATTCACCTTTTTTTTTTTTTTTTTTTAATATGTCCCAAAGGTTTTAGTACATTCCTAGTGACTAGACTGATTTACTATAGGTGAAATTTTGCTAATACCTCCCTTAACGTACATAAAGTAGATCAATATTTTATACTACAATCTTTGGAACATGAACAATTCCTTTTGGGTTCTTACAGATTATTTTTTGTTTTTGTTTTAAATAATTGTTAATTGTACATACCGTAAGGGAGATATTGGCAAAATCTAACCTGTAGTAAGTCAGTTTTGTGTTGAACATGCAAAAAAAACCCTTTCCAGGGATCTTTTATATGTAAATAATTGTGTACTGTACATATATATAAAGGGAGGTATTGGCAAAATCTCATCTGTAGTAAATCACTATGAGCAATACAAGCTTCACAATTTGACAATGTGTTATTTTAAATGTTAAAAGTCATTTTAATTTAAATACTCTGGACGTTTTAACCCAGTCGGTGGAATTGTCAGACGGTTCCTTGGGTGCGATAGCGTGTCAATGCTTTCTCCGGTTTACATTTGCAGCAACAATACACCTAGACGGTTTTGAACTCCTTTTTTATGTCGATATAAATTGGTTGCTTACTGTTAAAACTAATCGTGGTATCTTTGTGGACTGTCGACTCTATAGATCAGTGGTTAGGAAGCTTAAAGAAAGTGCAGCCGTTCGTTCTTCTGACCTCATTTGCTTGCCCGCATATATAGTTAACATAATCATCAGTAAAGTGTATTGTGAGATCTGAGGTCATATATCCTGACAGATTTCACTGAAACGCGTGTGCGATCGTTGGGGAATCCTGGAGTGTGACGTATGAGGGGAACCCCAGTATTACAGCACAGTGTCACACAAGCCATGATACAAAGTTACAGACACTAAGCAACCGAAAGCAATATATATGTCTTCCTCAGATGTAATGTTAGTACTTCAGCGTTGGGTAAAATATTATAATCTCCTTTGTGGTAGAGAAAGCTGTTTACATGTAGACTACGGGAAACAGCGAAGATGTTGAATTAAACATACACACAATCAGCGTTTCCACATGTTTATACTGGCCACGATAATCAAAACTTATACTTAGCGCGTGCTCCATTTCTGCAAATCAGTTTTTGTAAATGAATGACTTGATCCACATATAGCCTTCATCAACAGCCGCTTGCGCCACCTGCTGGTGAGCGTGACAGCAATGGTAGAGAAAGCTGCTTACATGTAGGCTACGGGAAACAGCAAAGATGTTGAATTAAACATACACACAATCAGTAACCACTGAATTTGTGGCAGCGAATTTGGAAAGTGAAATAAAATGACTGAAATTTGCCTGTCGAATATTATACATCGTATTTTTAAGACTGAATATTTTGGAAGTGAATTCTAGAAGGTGAATATGAATTATTGAATTTTTACTTATATTTTGAATTGAAATATTCACAGCTTAAATAAACAACCATGTTAAATTTCAGGACCTAAAAATGCAAGGCCTGGAAATACAAGGCATTAAAATGCAAGCACTGTTAATTGCAATGCATATTTTTTTCGATTTGTGGAATTCAGCATGCTTTATATTTCAAAAACTATTGTCATTATTCTGCTTCCATAACACAATTTGTTGGGACGTTTCAAATGAAAGTGAGCATCTGAATCCCTTCATGTAGGGCCCTCCCAGAAGTCCGTTAGCAAAGGGAACTTGATGGTCACTTCACGCAAGTGATTTCCGTTTGTGATCACGTGATCTTCAGTTAGGAGCTCTAGCGATGCATTTTAAAGCAAAGTAGGGGTTGATTTCGACTTCACATACAAACGTAAATAGAATTACTGATTAAATTTGTCTTTATTTTAATGTGATACTAAATATTTTTTGTCAGTGATAGAAATATGATTTAAGACGGTTGTGGAGTGCTGAATGCTGCACGCACTAGTGTTGTTTTTGGCAGCCTGTTTTAATTTTAGTTTTAGTCTAGTCTTTGTGTGAAGCTGTCATTTTAGTTTTTATTAGTTTTAGTCACGTTCATACTCTTTTTAGTCTAGTCAAGTTTTAGTCAACTAAAAGTCTGAGCATTTTAGTCTTATTTTAGTCAGAATTATCCATGACTATTTTCGTCTAGTTTTAGTCGACAAAAACTGATGACATGTAGTCTAGTTTTAGTCAATGAGAATTGTATTTTAGTGTCTTTTTAGTAATGCAATTCTATTTAACCCAGTCAATATAGTATAAGTACTAGTAGTATAAACGAAACCAAAATTTTCTTTTAGCCAAACCCATTTCAAACAAGGTTATCGAATTATAATATTGTTACCTTATAGACTCAAGAATACATCCATTCCAGACACGCAAGATGCTCTGATTTGAATTTACAACATTTATATTACCACCCAAACATGTTAGAAGTACACACACATAAATTTTCTCCCAAAGACGAACCCCGGCTGGCCGGCCATCGGTCCCTTAACGTTGTTTGTTGTTGTCTTCTAAATAATGCTGCGAGTGGGGCTTGAGGAATTGACATCGCCTGCGTCTGCGCAATGCGACCTGATGCAGCCGCTGAAGTGAGACACAGGAAACAGAAATACTGCAAAATAATAATAATAACGCAACTAAACGAGACGAAATAACGTTATAACGTTTTAGCATAGTTTTTATTTTGTAAAGCACATTTAGTCTCGTTTTTATTCGTCAACAATATTGCATTATACATTTAATTATAGTCATCGTCACATGAACAGCATTTACGTTTCGTCTCGTCTCGTTTTCATCACGTGATAAAGGTTCGTTGACGACGATATTTAGTCATAATTTTCGTTGACGAAAGCAACACTAGCACGCACGCGCAGCAAGGTAACATTTGGTCAGTCATTCCCTTCGCCAAGGAGTTCCAAATGCTTATACGAGACAGTAATGCCCTACACAC
This sequence comes from Tor tambroides, assembly GCA_021397915.2. Classification (NCBI taxonomy): domain Eukaryota; kingdom Metazoa; phylum Chordata; class Actinopteri; order Cypriniformes; family Cyprinidae; genus Tor; species Tor tambroides. The sequence goes on from JAFVLL020029747.1 coordinate 9,912, forward strand.
TTAAAAGAACACACTTCAAAGGGCTCTGCCCTTCGAAGGGAGTAGGGCATAGGGAAGCTCACTTCTGTTTGGAATTCTCCCACTGGCTCAGTCCCCCGCCAGAGATTATCTTGCTATGGGTAGATAAGAGGGTCTGTATTACTTACTATTGGAGAATGCATAACGGCTAACTTGGATCACGTGTGCCGTAATAACCAATCACATTACAGCCTTGACGTCATTGAACTTCAGTCAGAGTTGTGCGACACTTAATTGCCATTTACGGATATCATAAGAATGAATGAAAGGGGCCGTAAGCTGAATCCCACCTGTCGCAAAAAGTCAGTGACTTCTCTTATAAAACAGCATTTTTTTTCATGGTAAACTCTAAAAATAGTTAAATTTAAAAGTATTGTTTAGTGTAAAACATGCTGAAGATTAGCAGATAGGCTGTTGATTCATTAAATGATGAGCTGTTTTCTCTAAAAAGCTGTTTGCATAGTGAGGCCTCTGGTCTCCTTTCCTACATACTGCCAGACCGGAATCGTTAGCTTTAGCCGTTACGCTTTTTCAGCTAATGGTCTGCAGGCTTGCCTTCTAGTGGCTTTGCCCCTGCTCACCTCTCCCTTTAGAGAAGGTACGGTGGCTGATACAGTGCTAAGATGTTGTAGTCTGAGACAGCAGAGACTAGTCATCAATGAGGTTTCTTTACAAAGGTAAATTAAGGAATTATATTTACTTAGTTATTCAATAAATCAATATGTTATTGTGAATATTATTGTTACTTGTTCATCATTGTGTAAGTGTTTTATTCGCAAGAACAGCATATGACGAACGCGCTCTGTAGAGCAGTTTGTCCGTTTAGGGTTACTGTAGAAACATGGTGGCGACTTCCATGTAAGGGGACCCGCGGGGTATATAGCTATAAATTGCTCATTCTAAATTAATAAAAACATAACGGTTCATTATGTAAGGTCTTTATACCATAGTTATGTATATTATATTGCATTTCTGACAATAGATCCTCCTAAATATTACCCACTGCAGTTGTATGTAGAAAACTTGGAATAGGCAAACTTGGGTGTGAAACAGCAGCAAGTCTGGTGTGAATGGTCATGAATTATTATTATTTTTTATTTATTTATTTTTTACATGCTAATATTAAGGCGCTTTGTTCGAAAGAGCTTATAGAGAACACATCTAAAGTTAATCCCTTACTTTCCATGGCTTGCTTTATGCAAAATGTTCTTGTCAAATAATATGCATAAATAATATAAATGAAACTAATATAATAAATGTAAATATAATAAAAATAGCAGAAACTCTTTGTTTTTAACATAATAATAAATATTCACTTGAGCAAAGCATTTGACCTACGACAAGAAAAGAATGTTTTCTGTTCCTCAGAATTGGTCTCAGACGGCAAAACCATGCTGTGTGAATGAACCCAGCTTTGGAGGAATTTATCTCAGAGCACCGTTTGCTCATCTTGTATCCCGTGAGCTCATTTCATTGTGAATTGTGTCTTCTATTCTGGCTTGTTGACAATAACAGCTAATGAGGGAGCTAATGTAATTAACTGTCATGGCTAACCTTGTGTTAAAGTCTGCTCATCAATCCCCACTCGATGGATGTCAGTGTTGGATACATTCCTGCCTGGTCTTTATGAGACCACGTTGTCAATTAATCACAGTGAGGAACGCATTCACAAATCCTTCACCTGTTCATTTCTGAAGGCTTAGTCAATAATGAGCTGCGAATCACTGTGTTAAGAATTTGATCGCTCTTCAAATGACCTTTGCCCACTGGGAATCAGCTTACTGTGCCACAGGACATGGTGAAATCCACAAAACTGGAGCAGTGTTTTGATGATCAATACATTGATTAGTAGGTCAGACAAGGTAATTACCAGCCACTTTCAATCAATGCGTGACTCCTTTCACTTCCCCTTTTTGTCAGACCACTACAGAAATCAGAGCAATAAACATGCCATGACTAAGGCTAAACAGGAATGTGTCTAATTGTTTGACATATAATGCTGTTGTAGTGTACAGCACTAGAGAATCGAGTTTTCTGTGGACATTTAATTTCTGACCACAGAGCACTTCATTGCAGATTTACAGCACGGTGCAAGTGTAAAATTATGTAATATAACACCACTTGTTCACTACACTTGCTAAAAATATGCAACCAAACTGACGATCTTACTGCTGATCTATGCTGAAAGTGATGCAATGCTAAAAAAAGATTTGTTTTTTCCCCCCTCTTTTCTTTTGTCTTTTTTTTCACCCCAAGCTATTACCGGCTCATCTATTAAAGAGAACAAAAGGATGTTTATTTTGCACATTGTCCAGACAGGCATATGAAGCCTCTAATTAGCGATTCTCTCCGCAGCCAGTAAATTATTAATATTCCAATTTATGGCAAAATATTGAAATGCATGCCTGAGAGATCGTGGCTGAGAGTGTGACGGATTTTGATTCATAGCTGCGGGGTGAAAGCCAAAGGGCTGTGACCTGAAAGGGAAGTTGAGCTTAATGATTCAAACTCAGACTGCAGAGGGTTGTAAACAGACCTGATGATGTCTTTGGTGTGGGGCAAATGGTTTAAGGTACTTTATTTGCTTCCTGAATTTGTCTCTAACTTGGTCTTTTGGGAACATTGTATGAGCGTTAGGCTGGATTTGCAATCATGGAACAAAGGCTCCAGATTAGAGATTCAATCAAGTATTTTTTTTTTTCCATTTTGAATAAGTACTATGGATGTCTAAAAACAGCAGTTTTATCCTGACTGCATATCCATGACATTCAGTGCAAGCCTATATTTGACTGATATTTCATTTGTAGAAATGATATATTTCTCTTGATTGTGTGTATTGAATGTTAAAGGGATAGTTCACCCAAAAATGAAAATTATAATTACTCACCCTCATGTCGTTCCAAATCCACAAGATCTTTGTTCGTCTTCGAAACACAAATTAAGATATTATTGATGAAATCTGAGAGCTTTCTGATCCAGCACAGACAGCAACACAACTTAAAGATTCAGTGATTGAACCGTAATTTTACGAAGCTGTGACAATACTCTTTGTGTGCAAAGAGTCAGTTGTGTTACAGGGTCAGAAATCTCTCAGATTTGATAAAAAATATCTTAATTTGTGCTCCGAAGATGAACAAAGGTCTTATGCGTTTGGAACAACATGAGGGTGAATAATTAATGACCAAATTTTCATTTTTGGGTGAACTACCCCTTTAATTCTTACTTTAATAGAGTTTAGGTTTACAGACGTGGAGTTTTTAATTACAACATTTTAATAATGTCAGCAGTTTTTGAAATTATATTATATTGATCATTTTTTTCTTTCACTCAGCAAAAACAGCATTATTTGAGAAGAATTTTGGCAATGTTCACTCAAAAAACTGAGGTGCATAAACTCAGATCAATGAGGCCTACAATCAATCAGCTTCAAAAAAGAAGAAGATTTCAGATTTTCAAAATACATTTGCTTTTAAATTCAGGCTGGTCTTTTCAGCAGGACAGGCTGTTCCAGAGAGACAGTTCCTGTAATAAGTGAAAATTAATTACTTTAGATAAGAAAGTGGCTGCTAAATGACTCACCATCCATTGCTAGTGAATAAATGTGTATTCTTTCTACAGTGAATCCACCGTTTTCACGCCAAAGAAACCAATAATAAACATATTATGTAATGCTGATGTCTTGGCAAGTTGCGTAGCCTACACAATCAGACACAACATCACACAAAGTATGAGTCAGCTATCTTAGTACAGACTGCTTTCACCGTCATCACGACTGTGGGAGGAGGCATACTGCGCACTTGTTTGATTAGTTCTGTAAATAGTTCATGCTAACAATCATAGTGACGGACATAAAAATAGCATGCAATGACAATGTCGCGGCTTTGTTCTCGTTAATAACACGTTTCTATGAAAAGGACTTCCACAGTAACAAATGCTGGGCTTTAGCTTTATTAATCAAGTTATTTGGTTAGCTATGCTGTTTAATCCCTATATATAAACTTAGAGACTATCTGAGCTCCACATCACCCTGATGTTTTGTAACGTATCGCTATAGGTGGAAAGGCTAATTTGTTTGCCAGGCAGCTAAGAAAGGAAAGGTAATGGTAAATGCATTCAAGATTGTTTGCAGTTGTCATGCTTTTGTCTGTTTTGCTGGGTGATAACTGATATGATTAGCTTCAAGCAAAATATATCACTATAATTTTAAGTAAAGCTCTTAGAAATGACAGGAGCTGCTCACAATGTTCTCACTCAGAGTTATGAATTTTCATAGGGGCTGGCTTAGGCTGAATTGAAAGCCCAGTGTTCTGGCAAAGCGGGTTTCTCTGAAAAATGTATCCAAACGTTGTTCATGTTCAGTAAGTCAAGTCAAGTCAAGTTGAGCTTTATTGTCATTCCGCTACATGTGGGGACATACAGTGGAACGAAATGTCGTGCCTCACAGGACCACGGTGCTACATAAATACAGACATACAACAATGAAGTAAAACACTACAAACCTATACACAACTAACCTACTGAAAGATTTTGACTATAAATATACTATATATAAATGTTTACCTATACATAAACTAAAAAATATAAACTATATAAACTGTACAAATACTTCACAAATACTGTACATGTGCAAAGAGAAACATTGTGAGTCAAGCAGCTGGCTGTGGAACAGTGTAAGATGATTTGTAGTGCATGAGCATGTAAACATACATATATTACTGAGTCTTTTGTGGGATTATGTATACACAGTAGTGTGTGAAAAGTGTCTAGTGCGCATAGAGGAGTGTGTTACTACAGGTGGTTTGTACAGGCCCACTCACCTGTGTGTAACACTTCGAATTGCACAAAAAAAAAAAAAAAACTTTCGAATAAACAGCATAAGATATGCTCCATATTGCATGTTGACCAGCTATCAGCTTTTACATATAAATAGTTCCACAATTTTTTTTTCTCTCCTGGAAAATAGTAGTAAGTTAACAAGTTATTAGCACACAGAACTTCTAAGTTCCTCCGAAAAACTGGATATGTTTTGTGTGCAATATGCATCAGATGGTTAGTGAACAGTGTTATCTGTGATGCTAAGCTTCACTGCATACATGCTACTGGGACTAACCGCACTTGTTTGTGTTCTATTATTTTGTATTTGCTTTGCACTTTCCCTGCATATGATCTTCCATGAAATCAAGTCTTTTAAAAGAAGTCATATGGGCAGTTTGCATCACAAGTCTTCCTGCTGCACCTATGACACATTTGCTGTTCTATTAGTGCTAAGCATTTCATTTATTCAGTTTTGTGGCAAACATACCACAGAGCTTCTCTGCAGTCAAAACACGCTTTACAGATCATGCACATTGTTTACCACGCACTTCACATCTTCTCATGTCTTTCCATTTTTTTTTTCTGTAACTCTATTTATCTCTCTCGTTCACTGATTGCATCTCTCTCGTTCCATCTGTAGCTCTCCCTTTGGGTTTCACACAGCTCATTATAGGGAGGTCCTGCTGCAGAGGCAGCAACAGTCTGAAAATTTCATTAAGAATTTATTGATGAGACCACACTCATGTGGAACACTGTTTACCCAATGATGGAGCCTCTAGTCTGCAGTGAGGGCGCCAGGCTCTGACGCTGTGGTAAGTTGGATAAATGACACTACAATGGCCTCCCCATTATGGGCAGGGGGAAACAGACTTGTGCTCGGAGGTGGGACTGAGATTGGGCTCTAGACTGTTCAGTACGTTTTGAACCAGGGACACTCAGACTTTAGATGTACTGCTGACCTGAACAGTGGGGTTAATCTTAAAGGTTTTAGCATCATGTTGGCTTATATTGCCTAAAAGTCACTTGTGAGTCATTTGAGACTCATCTTGAACTACTCCCAAAGCAGATCGGTCAGTCAATAAACTAGAGTGGCTTAATTTGCAACTCCTAATGCCAGAGGATAGTATAAGACAACATTAGGAATTCTTGGCTAATTTAAACCTGCGATTTTGTTTATTTTGTGGAATGACAAAAAATGGTATAACTGACAATTTAGACATCAATAGTGAGTATCAATAGTAAAAAAAGGTTACGCTTTATTTTGATAGTCCACTTTAGACATTCTACTAACTATAAGTAACTTTGTAACTACATTTCAACTAATTCTCATTATTTTGCAACTACATGTCTACTAACTCTCAGAGTAGACTGTTAGGTTAGGTTTAAGGTTAGTAGAATAAGTTGGCATATACTTGCAAATTTTCTCAAAGTCAGTATGTTTTATGTTGTAGACCCATCAAAATAAAGATATTAAGCAGACAGTCTAATAATACTCTAATGACTGATAGTTGACATGTAGTTGCAAAGTTAGTAGAATGTCTAAAGTGGACTATCGAAATAAAGTGTCGCCAAAAAAAAAAAAATAATAATAATAAATGCTTGTCTAGTCGTGCCAGTAGTTCTGAATTCTTCTTGCCCTGTCAATATTTTATGTCTAATAACTTTTTACATTGCATTTTACTTTTTACTATATGTACATTTCATTGTTATACAATTTCTTATTTAATTGCATAATTTTCACAATTGATCATTTTTATACTTATTTTATTATTATATTTTCCACACAAATTATTCTTTTTCATAAAATCTTAGTCAACATGTAATGAAAATATTTGTTTATTTATTTATTTAGACATAATCATTTTTAATGAAAATATCACTTGAATCACCATGCCTCCATTTTACCATTTTTAAATAATAATAATAATAATAATAATAATAATTTTCCCGATAATCTGCTACACTGGATTTACATGCCGATACGAAAGAAAAGGTTTGCTACTTGCATTTCATCAAGACTTATACAAGTTATTCATTGCAAATTTGACAAAAACATCTCATCTATGTTAGTCATTTAGATTTTTTTTTTTTTGTCTAAAGTAAAAAAAAAAAAAAAAAAAAAAAAAAAATATATATATATATATATATATATATATACAATTTTATTTTTTTTTCCCCTCACAAACAGAATTCATGACCAAATGTCACAGAAGAAAGTCATAAAAATGCATGTACATGATCATAAAATGAAATATATAGTGCTGGCCTGACAGGACAAGTGACAGTTTGGTCAAGTGGCCTGAAACGCTCCCACACTGGCCCCAGGCCTGCAGACGATACTTACTGTTGAACTCTGCATTATCAAAATCAACACAGTCACAGTGAATGAAAATTATGTGCTCTGATTGAGCAACCAAGTGACAGGCGAAGGAAATGACTGCACTAGACTGCACTGGCCTTAGCAAGTTCAAATTTGATTCGGAGTCATTTATTTGGCCTTCGGTCACTTCATACTAAGACTAAGCTTATCAGAATAATCTTGCACTCTGGATTATTGGACTCTCCTTAGATAGGGCACTGGCCATTATCTTCCCGAGTCAGATTGCACTGTTTAAACAAGGCGACAATCAAAAAAGAATTAAGATGTAATTAAAATGACAAAGTCTAATAGAAGAACACTTAATTTCATTCTGTACTTGTGACATTGTGACAGCTTTAAAGCTGAAGCTCTATTAATTTGAGGGGGGGGAAACTATAGAGTATATAGAGACATGGTTAAGCTTTAAGAATTTAAAACAAAACACTGAAAAGTAATAAAAAAAAATCAGGATGTAATTGCTAGTCAGAATACTGGTTAAGACAATTTTGGAAGTACACTTCATAAAATCACAGGAAGTGATATAATTTCTTTGAAGCTATCATGTACAACTATTGTGATGAAAAGTGGATGTCTACTCCCAGCAAGAAGTAAATGAAGAATTTATCTGTGTATTCCCCACTGTGTCAGTGTGAAAAGACTGTTCTGTGCTAATCCATAGGGCCTTGTTGTTAATTATTTTGGAGTTTAAAATGTACAAACGAATTACTTTGAAGATGGCTATAAAACAAAAATAACATTTTAATGAACAGTCTGTTCATCTCACGTTAAAATCTCTAGAATTAGCACTAATTAATTACTCTGTGAGACACATATCATGTTCTGGGACGTGGAAATCCCAGTATTGTTCCATTTCAGCACGTCTTGAGTCACATACTGTATGTGTATGAACATTTTTGGGTTAATTTCTGTCTGAAAAATTATGATAGCATGATGATAGCTTAAGTTTATATGTAAATGTTTATGTAAAACACAATTTCAAATATAAAAATTTGTATGTACAGCCTTATTATTTGAGATCAAACTGCAGAACATGGCAGGTTAAATGATCTCAACATGCTGGTTGCCATGAAGAGCTGACCTGCTCCATGTACTGTAGAATAAAACCTCTTTTTCACTCTAGTGCATGACAACATCATTGATATCTCATAATTATTCATGACACCGCATGACATTTTCCTAAGACAAGCACCTCAAATGCTCAGGCACTTGAGTGAGTTGATACTAATCTAAAAAAAGTGTTTTGAGTGTTGTTTGCATTGCTTTCCCTGCAATGCTGAAGTGACAACGCCAACATCTTTGAAATGTTTATGCACAACAAGCATTTATCAGGTGAGAGTTGAGTAAATCAGCATCCCATAATAGCTCTAAAAATGATTAAAAATGCTAAAGCGCATTCAAATATTTCTTGTGACATTTTCAACTAGTGTTTCTTGTTGAAAGTGTCACCCTAGCACTAGTACCCCTATTTTAGACTCAGTGTGGGTCTGTTCTATTGTGCCATTAGTTAACTCCAACGTAATTTGCCTCAGTGCTTTTTATTGTGGACTAGTTTTGTTGTGTCGTCAACTTTTTTTTTACTTTGCAAATGACATTGTTTTACCCCAAAGTTTTTTTTTTGTTTTATATATTTCAGTCAAATGTATATAAACGCCGCCCTGCAAGATGTTTGTTTTGATTCTTTGATGGCCGAATATGTTCAATCTATCTCCCACACTCAGGCTGCTAAATTGCTGTCAATTCCGCTTGAGTTTGTCTCTACAGGGTCGGCATCAACTAAAAGGAGCGTGTGAATCTGCAGATGGCTGTCCTTGTATTGACAGGTGTCTGGATTTAAAGCTGATTATTACTGTGGCTGATACATGCAAATGGATGGTCATACTGCAGATGTTGAGGGCTCAGATGACAGTGTGACATGCAGGCATACGGATTTCTCAAGGTCTGTTGCCATATTGAGATCATCATCATCATCCTCCTGCCATCTGACAGCAAGACATCCACCCACTCACAAAGTCAGGCCGTTTTCTGGTTGAGCAGTTGACACAGAGTCTTTATTGTTGTGTGATAGTGTAATATTTTAATTCTGAATAATCAGCTCAGGAAAGTTTACTACCAAAGTGATTATCGGTTAAGATGTGGTTTTAAATAGCGACTAGCTGTTTAGTCTGTTTTCTTATGGCTCCAGTATAACTGAAGTTCTCCTTCGTTCTCATAAACAAAATGTTCATAAAAAGAACATCAGAACTCTTGAAAAATAGGTTATGCTGTTCCAATGATTCCAATTTGGCATGCTGGTGTTTTTAACTCGTGCCTGACTGGCCTGAGTCAAAGAAATTAACCTGGAATGATTTCTATGTCAAAGAACATGGAGCCCCAGAGCACATGTCTGAAGGTGACTAACAGTGAATAGCAGTTTTCCGGAAAGCTTTTGCTAGCAAACGGTTTCAAACCCCAAAACACTTTCATTTGGCTAGATTTTATTTGAAATTACATCACACACAACAGTTTCTCATATTTTGCAGCCTTTAGTAATCATTATGGTCTCTCCAGAGCTGCTTGTTGAAGGTTAGTGTGATGCTAGTCTCACGTAGCCAGACCTTCAGACTGACAGCATAAGGTCTGGGAACCTTGGCCACTATGAATGGCCAAGGACTGCCCAAAAGGCCGTATGACTGACAGGTAAAGCAACCATTCACATTTCATTTTGTGTCACATCATGTTAACATAACAGACTGGTGTGTAAAACTCATACATATTTTAAGGAGTCACCACAAATTTTACATATTTCACATACTTTTGAAAATCTAGCATTTAACTGATCCTGATAAGTGCTCATTGTTACAGTTGTAAATATGTCAGCTTTCTTCTTCTGTGAGGGGGTTTGGTGCCACGGCATCTTTGTTTCCTGGCAGAACGTTAAAGAACACGGCTCACACCTCTCCTGGAAATCCAGTGGAATTCGACCAATCAAATGACGACTTCGAAGCTCATGAAGTGTTTCCAATTTTGTGTGCCATATGCATCAAACTTTAAGTCAACGGTCAATGGGTGTGATGTCTGAAGCTGAGACTAGTGTGATGTAGTTCAATTACAACATACTTTTACATTATAACCACTCACATATTATTAACCTTTGCACTTTTATCATCACCTGAGACAGAGGAAATAAAATGGTTCAAGAGTGTGAAGAAAAGAGTTGAGGTAAACAAAAGTGTGAAGTTAAATATTTAAAACACTTCAAAGCTGTTATACTCCTGACAACATTCAGAGTTTACAACTGTGAACAGTGACACAAGATATCAAAATGCATTTACTCAAAATTAATGTGTTATTCATGATTTTTTCTGTCATAAACAAATCAGCATGAGATCTTTTGAATTAATGAACACACTGCTTAAAACTGAAACTGTATAATTCTTTAGAATCTGAATGAATTGCGCTAAAGGCACAATGTGTGCAAAAGCATTTTTTTTTTTGCAAGGTGAGTCGCACAGTGGGGGTTGTTTTTGGAGTTGTACTTTTTTGTTCTCTGATGGAGCACCACTTTCTCATTTTGTTTTCTTCAGGTTTCAACTTAGAGGAGCTCTCAGGCAATTAATCGTGAAGGGCATGATAACAAACAAAGATTGATTGACTCAGTACGTAGTGAGGCCAGGTGCCAGTACAGATACTTCAAACACTGCATTTAAATGCTAATATCTCTAATACAGACCCGGCCATGTGTCCCTCCTAAACTATCCTAAGCTCCAGACAACAGCATGATAAACCGCATGGGGTGTCTTCCAAAATGTTTCATTGGCACGGAAACGTATTCTTGAAAACTGATCCAGTTTAATTGGACGACTGAGGGTATTTCATAAAAAAAAACAGATTACAAAAATGTCAAGAAATGAGTTATTCATCCTTAAACACAGACAGACACATTTAGCATCATGTTACTCTGTTGTTCCAGAGAGACAACCCAGCAAATGGTCTGTCCACACTGATCAATTCATTTTTCTTTGTTTCATTGTTTCTGTTGTCATAATAAAAAAAGAAACAACAACTGTGCTGTCAGCAGCACTTCTGGAAAAAGAGAAAATGAACCGATGATAGAGCAGGGATGCTTTGATACTTATTATTTTGATGTTAATATCAGATAAATGGCCTGTATTAAAACACTATACAGTTGAAATAAAAATTACCCTCAAACTAAAATGAATTATTTTGAATTTTACAGTTCAATTCAGGCATTGCAACATAATGTACAATATGAAAAATGGATATTTTGAGATTTGCTACAGATTTAACAATGCAATTAAATTATTAGTGCTTTTAAAGATGAACTTTTAAAGGGATAATTCACCCAAGAATGAACATGTACTCGCAATTATGTTATTCTAAATAACTCTGTCTTTTGTAAACAAAAAATATTTTAAAGAATGATGGACTTGGACCAAAAAAAAAAAAAAAAAAAATTATGTTCTGAAGAAGATAGTCATACAGGTTTGGAATGACACGAGGGTGAGTAAATGATGACAGAATTTTCATTTTTGAGTGAGCACTAGTGAGCCAGTATGAAATCAGTATTGCTATGATAGATTAGTTTCCTCTCGCTTGATAGACTTATACTTAGTTTTTTGTAGTGAAACTGCATTATATTCCATATGTGACTAGCAAGACTAAACAATATCCAATCATTTGGAGGCTCAGGGATTTCTGAAAAATGATTGTTTTTTTATTAAACAGTATGTGTCCGTTTCTGAAGAATGAGAATGCAGACTGTAAATCACTGATATGGGTCTGACTGCACTTTTTCTTTTTTTTCCCCCTCTAGATTCAGCAGCTAATTGTTCCAATTTTGATGGACGGCTGATTCCCTTTTTCAGTCAAGGAATTTGATTTTTCTCTCTCTCTCTCAGGTCTGGCTGAATGCCCCATACCAGCACAGCACAATGAGGCCCAATCCAGGAGGATCTAATCAGTGGCAGCACAGCCAGATGTCTCCCAGAGTAGAGTCCAAAGCAGGCTATACATTGATTGTGTATGCTGGGTGAATCTTTTTACATTACATCAGGGCCGAATCAAAATCATTAGCAAACTGTCTTTACATAGACGTCGTTATCTTGAGGATATAGTTTTTTTTTTTTTTTTTTCCAAGAGGACTTTGAATTACTCTTATGATATGCTCGTTAAAAGTGCGAGCTAATTAATCTGATGTCCAGCACAATTTTGTCCAAATGGATAAAGAGCCCAGTTCTCCATCAGCCGTGAACGCTTTCTGTAATCTTGCATTTCATTGCATTTCCCCCCCAAGGCATCCAGCACCTAGCCCCGTCCCTCTCTATTCATTATCCGTCTTTTGATCGTGCTTGTGCAGAAAATAGGCTTTTCGTTGGCAGTGTCGCAAAGTGCTGTCTTTAATACATGGTCATGCGCCATGATATATTCTTTTCCATTGTGATTCTTTCACACTCACTTACATGAGCTTGAATGAACCATTATGGAACAATATTATGGCAAATTGTGTTCCTTGTGCCATAGTGCACTACATGTCTGTGTCAACAGAAAAGAAATGACACTATAAAGATATCTAATAGCATCTCCTGAGTCACTGTGAATTAATGCATAGCACATGTAGGCAGCCGAAATGAGCCGTTCCAGAATATTCCACATGGACGGATGTATGTTTTCACATTCTCAGCTGTTTCATGGTGCATTCTGCTTTGATGGATACATGTATTGAAATCGGTTGATTATGTAAGGCTGACTGTGTGATGGCGTGACTGGTAGGGGTGGAGAGAGCTGTGAGACCCATGGAATATATATATAAATTTATATTTTTATATTATTAATTTATTACTGTTTTACAACGGTTTAAAGAGGGAAAATTATGAATAAATCTTACAACAACAGATCCTATATCAACATTATAATGAAAAGTGATGAATAGTTGCATCACATGTCAAGCTTTTCTTTCTTTTCATACACAAGAAGTGCATTCAAACCCGCACACGCAAGCGCTTGCCTTGGTAAAGGACAATACCTTGATGTGCCGACTTATGTTAACTAAATTTTATATGAGGAATTCTGTTTATTATATTGGGCTTGTGCTTATTGGCCACTGCCTTATGTTTCAGTTGATTTGAATAAATATTGGCTAATGTTGGTTAAGTGAACACTTAAGTTATATACATACAGTATAATATGATCTATTTTTAAGAGGCATTATGGGATATGACTGGTTGATTCATAGTTTAATTAGTCTATTTCAAATGAACTGATTATACATATTTTTGACTCTTCTGGGAGTTTGTTAGACTAGTCGACTAATTGGTTACAAAATTTCCATTTAAAAATTAATGATATTAGTCATGGTTGCATCCTTAGTTGCCACCCGTCATAAAGCAGAAAAATAGAAGACATAGACACAGTGTATACTGCTGCCTCTCAAAATTATATCTGGGGAGATGACAGATGAAAGTTCATTACTGTACCTGTACTCAAAAAAAGTTAACTTGAAAGTTCTCAAAGTTATTTTGTACAATCAGTTATAGTTACTAACGCTCTCCATCTCCCTAAGCTCATATTTTGAATATGATTCAAGTAAAAAAAAAAAGAAAATTAGAAAAAAAGAAATTGGACTGACAGCATTATTTCTTCTTTTTTTCCCCCCCAAAAATTCTGTAGCTATCGTGATGGTATCGTTGTCATTCTTTGGCCACTATAATAGTGTAGTGAAAATGTGACACTAGTGACAGGCTTTTCCAGGTTCAGTCAAACTATCAAGAGCTCTTGTGTTGAAGGACATGATCTATCAGAACTAATGATATTGATCAGCTAGCTAATTTCAGCACTTCGTTTGCAAGATACTTGAGATGGTGTGCAGAAAGCTGTCATCCTAACACACACAACTGAAGGGTGTTTATGTGTGCTTATCACTGGTGGTAGAAAGGCAGCAATGTGATGAAAAGGTGTGTGCAAAGAACAGACAGGCAGCTTTCATCCGAAGGCTTCGTGACCTCCACAGCTGTCACACGCGCTCCAGACTCATTTCCAGCTCTGCTGCGAGAGGAGTGCCATCACCCTGCAATTACAGCCGAGGAAAACAGAGTAGATTTCTGCGCTCAACTGTTGACGCCTGGCCACTTTAGAATAGATATGAACACAACAGATGTGTACGTCACTCACTCATGCAAGCAAATATATACACATCCTCTCTGTGTAATTCTGCTGTGAGGTTTTGTTTGTGCCAAAACCTAAAAAGAAGTCTAATATTTTCTCATCACTGCTCAACATGTAAAAAATAAAAAGGAAAGAGAAAAAAATAAACAGTCAAGTAAATTAGTCTTCCTTTATTCATTCTGCAGATATCC
>JAFVLL020029748.1:0-28485 GCA_021397915.2 Tor tambroides
ACTTTTGTCAGGGAGTGTATATATATATATATATATATATATATATATATATCTTACCCCTTATCCCCTATATCCAATGATCATTTTGTGTTTTGTAGGCACATGCCGGTCTCTCTCTCACTCAGTCTCTCTCACTCCTCTAAAGAAGCGGATAGTTCTGGCTTCTCTGTTCTTTGTGGTGACCAGTTACACCTTTCTCCTCTTAGTAATCCTCCCCTTAGTAATTCTAATTATTCAGTACGATAATCCTGTAATAATGTTTGTGATACTGTGCTTTTTTGTACATCACTTGTAATTCTGTCACAAAAATTTGTTCATCAATACGTCAGTATAGTTACGATACTTCTGCTTGGAAATAATAGTCATATTAATCTTAAAGAGACTTTGTGAAATGCTAACAATGCTAACATTTTACTAACAGAAATAAAAGCAACAAATCCATTTCTTCTCCCAGACTCGTTCAATAACTGCCAACATTAGGGATGCATGATATATCAATTCATTATCAAATAAATATTACACTCAAACAAAACCATTCTTTAGCTAAACTTGATTCAATTGTGCTGCAAATGGGTTTCATAAAATAGCATGTAGACTCAACTCAAACTCTTGTGTAACAGATAGTCCTGATAAAATTAGACATGCCAAAATAACTAAGCTCTCTTTCAGGTTAACTAGCTAGCAGTATCACACATTAGCATGACAAATGTTAAGTTATTTTTAATGTAATGTAATTACTTGTTAAAAACAACATCATAGACTAAACAGAGCCAATTTTGACTGCATGCTGGCAAGTCTACAACAAATGCACAAAATTTAAAAAAAAAAATAATTTATGGGCAAGACAACAGGTTTCAGGTATGAAATCATAATATTGTAATTATATTAAGTTCAATAGTAATTATTATTATTAATAAAAATACAATACATATAATAATTATTAAAAATAAAAAATAAATACACACTGATGACATGAGAGCAGAATGAATTTGTATAAATCTGTAAAAAAAAAAAAAAAAGTATATTTACAGAATTTAGCATGGCTAGACAAAACCCTTTACAAACACAAGAGTTTTCTAGTATTCAAGCACTAGATTACCTAGTTCATCTGATCATTTAAATGTGCTTTACCTTCTTTTGACCTGTTTTAGACTGTTATTTGAATTTCTTGTAATGGTACACAAAAACGACAGTTCAGAATGTTTTTAGTACAGTGGGGGAAAAACAAAAAATAAACTATTAAACAGTTGTGTCTGAACAAAAGTGTTCCGTGTCAGAACGTCTGTTTTTGATTTGGGCTGTGTGATTACAAACACACTGACAACTTACCTAATAGTATTTTGACACCCCAGGTTCCCAGCTGCTTAATTCAACCTAAAAAGCTCCATGACCAGCGCATATTAATATACGGATAAATCAACTCTTCAACTTACAGTGTAAGTCTCCTCACCTGGCATTGTCAAATGCGCTTGTTCCTGTCGCATGTCCTCAATCTGGCAACCTGTGTGAGTGTTGAGGAGGAGGGGGCAGGAGAATCAACTCTCTCCAATATTTTGAATTTGAACTGCAGTACCCATTTCAACCACTAGCTGTCAATACATACTGAACCTTTAAGCAGCACTGTATGCTGATTTAAGACATTTTCGAGTGCGTTTTTCCGTATTCCTCATCCTTTCCAATCAAAATGCATGCTACGGATACGAAAATGCAGAAAATCAAACCTGATCCAAATTTTTTTGTGACGGACGAAAGTTTCGGAGGCAGTGTGTAAACGTGATTGACTACATGTGGTTGTATTTATTTTTTAACGTGTGAAAATTTTGGACGAAAATTTCGGATTCAGTGTGCAATGACCTTTAGTCTGAAATGCATGTCTCATGTTTAGGACATTTTCGCTGCATTCACTCAGTAAAGACCCATCCCAGACAGCAAGCAGTGTCGGCCCAGATCCGGCCCACATCTGGCCCGCATGGATTTCACATGGGCCAGATGTGGGCCGGATCTGGGCCAAAACTATGTTGCTGTCTGGGATACCACAATTGACCTATCAGTAAGCAGAGTGTCAGCTGCTCAGGGACCAGAACTCAGACATCTTTAGGTTTCAGCGCCATTGAGAAACATTGGAAGACACGAAGCTGATGGTGTTTATGCTACAAAAATGGTAAAACGATGTGCCTGGGGTACTTGTAACACTGATTCCAGGTATCCTGAGAGGATAGGTAATGGAATTTTTGGAATTTTATTCAACGTTCATTTTCTGATTGTCATACTCTGATTAAGTTATAATTTTCATCTGCTCAAGCAGAACATTAATGTCATCTTGTGCTTCAGCAAGATATCTGTGGCTATAACTAGCTAACGTTAAAGTTAGAGAGTCCATGCTAATGTATAAATCTAAATAGCGGACTCTTCTCACGTCATGTACAGAGCACGTCAAAAGTACATAAATGAGGGTCTACATTTCAGTGCCTCTCCATATTAAACTGGTTAAATGTAAATTAATTTAATCTTACACTGTGGTACTTGAACAGTGTTGATCATGGATGCTGTCATCCGCGATTGTGGAGACCGTAACACGGGGCTTTTCCCACTTGCATTGCGACTTGTAAACCCTCGCTTCCAAATTAATCGTTACCCGCAATATTTATTTTAACATCATTTAAATATCCCTTCATGGCATATTTAAATCCCACTTGAATGCTCCTCGACAAGAGGTGGTCCTTCTGTGTCCCAAATTTATCAAAAACATCTTGGGACAAGGTTTTCACACTGACAGCTGTCATTGTAAGACAGTTAGCAACTCCGTTTGTTTGTCCGAGTAAGCAACAGTAACTAATGGGGGTGCATACCTGTACCGTTACTCACTCTTGATTACCGTTAGCCATTGTGCAAAACAAAACCCCAGCACTTAGCATAAGTGCTTTGCACACTTAAATGCACACACTCCTTGACCTCTAATTTACCCAGTGTGGTCTTTGGGGGTGTTACTATCATTAGGTTTAGATGTTAAATAATGAATCCGTGCACACTGACAATCTAACAGGCAAATCACTGCAAGGCGTTTAATGAACCATTACGATAATACACACCTGACATGTTGCTTTGAAACACGCTTTAATATTCCACGTGCATGTGTGTGAGAGAGACAGGTTGCTCAACGCCCATCAATTATAAATGCGGACATAATTAATTAAGCAACTTTTAGAGGACAGGAAGCAGAGGCTGAGAGAAGACAGGTATCTTCTGTCTCTTTTTCTCTTTAAAGCAATGAGGCTGATGTTTTGTCATGGTTTTCTGACACCAGCGGGTCTCTCAGGCATCGAGTAAGAATAATATGATGAGGGCAGGTGTGGCAAATACACACACACACACACACATACACACACACACACACACACTAAAGGTACGGATGTCTACACACCAGTTTATCAGATAACACTGGGAATCCATTTATTTCAAAGGAGATGGTGCAAAGCAAAGATGTAGAGGAAAAACACAAGCATTTGGGAAAGAAATGATCTGTCATGCAAGCAAAAAGTTGCAACGTCTGACCAATGACAATGTCACTGCTCCTGAACTAAACCTGTTGATGTCTTTGTAAATTTACAGCAAGTAAATCTTAATGCCTTTTAACTGGCTTTATGTCTTTAGTTTGGTTTGGCTGGTTAGAATAGGACTTTACACTTTAAAGTTTAAAAGTACACTTTAAAGAATAGGATTTTAACACTTTATTTTGATAGTCCACTTAAGATATTCTACTAACAGTAAGTAACTTTGCAACTACTTGTCAACTAGCAGTCATTAGAGTATTAGTAGGCTGTCTGCTTAATATCTTCTAACACTTTATTTTGATGGGTCCACAACATACAACATACTGATCATGAGCAACTTTGCAAGTATATGTCAACTTATTCTACTAACCCTAAACCTGCCCTAACAATCTACTCTGAGAGTTAGTAGATATGTAGTTGCAAATGAATGAGAATTAGTTGACATGTAGTTACAAAGTTATTTATAGTTAGTAGAATGTCTAAAGTGGACTATCAAAATAAAGTGTAACCGAATAGGATTTTGCATCTGCAACATTATGCTATAATCGTCTGTCATTTAAAAGTAGCCACGTATTCTTGTGAAATAAAACATATAAATGAAATGAACGCAATAACAGAATTGAAAAAATTGTGTAACTGCCAGGGAGATGAATGAGTACGAGTATGTTAACCCACATTTTCATTCCACTGTATTTCTGTTTGATTTCAAGTTTGCCATTTTCCTGTACAGCTTACAACCTTCAAAAACATACTTTTTTCCCCCTTCGATCTCTGGAATACTTGTTTCTGATTGCTCGATTCAACACTGTCTCAGGGCAATTTATAAAATTGCACTTTTTGGAGAACTGGTGGAAAATCTCATTTGTATGGTTTTATACGACCTGCTTATGGTTACTGACCCCACTGATGGTTAGATTTAAGCTTTTTTTCCCTAAAAATCATAGGTTTTCCTATTAATCATATCATACAATTGCATAAGATTGAGAAAGATTGTGAATCGATTGAGAAATCAACTTAAACTTCTGGGAATAAAATTGGTGTCTGTAACTCCTTTAGTTCTTTTATAGCTGCAACCACCAAACTCTGGTCAGACCTTCAGACTGTTCTGAATAAGATTGCTATATATTTTCTAACTGATTGGACATTTAACTGTTTTTAAAAGTAATCTGTATCGATACTTTCATTACTATTTATACTTATACTTTTATATAAACCTTTTATATTTTTAATCGATAATAGTTTTAACTGGTTTTAAAAGTAACCAGATACATTTATTACTTTTTATACTATTATTTTTTATTATTTTTTATACTTCTAATTGATAATTTTTTAACTTATTTTAAAAGTAATCAGTATCAATACTGTTATTACATCTTATATCTTTATACTTTTGGATACTTCGATAAATCTGATAATTCAGTAAACTTTGACAAATCGTTAATAGTTTTAACTGATTTTGAAAGTAATTGGTATTGATACTTTTATTTATTGTTATTATTTTATTTATTTATTTATTTTTTTACTTATACTTTTTTTTTATATTTTTAACCGATAATCGGTTTAACTGATTTTAACTTTTAATTGATTGGTTTTCTAAAAATGGAACAAATGATGGAATGTTGGAATGAACCATCTATATCTATCTACTCAAACTTATAACTACTTCAACCATAAAACCTTCTGACTTAAAGCTTTTAAATCTATTTCTAACTCTCTGGACAAGCGTTCTTTTTTTGTCTCGACAAACTGACTTCTGTGCTTCTTTCATGCTCTCTCACTTCTCAAGCTTGCCAGTCAGTCATTCTTACAAAATAAACTCATTTTTGGCCGTCCTGATCATCCTGCCTGTTTATTTTGCGATAACGACCAGCTCACATTATCAGATAAATACAGATGGTTCTCCTCACATCACGCATCTGTTCTTCGTACTTTGTGCTTCCTGTTGCTCTGTGTGTCCACTTCCTGTTTCTCCCACTATCGATTCCTCCACCTCATTATTTCCCTTCTCAATTCTTCCCTGCTATCTCATTCCCTCCCGCTCTCTCTTCTATATAATCTCTGTGATAGTGGCTTGCGTGCCGGGTTGTAAATCTGTTCTCATTTCCAGAGTTCAGCCGGCGACTGTGTGATCAGAGAGTTAAACAGCAGAACAGAGAGCAAGAGTGGCATGAATCGGTGATTGATTTATTGGAGCGGAGGTCCTTCAATGGGCCCGTAATGCAAAAGGGGCATTAATCACACTCTTACCTGTATGCGGGTGGCTGTACGTTTAAGACAGAGCGCTAGAGCGACGGCAGTCCTCTCGAGACATGATGCACTAAAGCATCGATACAGAACAGAGCACTTATGCAAAACTTCACTGTGAGTCTTTTCATCATTGACACTCATCATATAAAAGAGGCCATTCATCAAGCAATAGAGCAGACAGCAGAATGCTTTAACCGTCTGTGTACTAAATAGGGATTGATCTCCTTGCATTCATCACAAGCCTCCTCGGAGCCAAAAGTGTGTTCACATCTTTGTTAAAAGATAAATGATAATCTGACACATAGGCATACCCATGGAGTCTATAATACCCGGAAAGAGACATCCGTTATCATTCCCATTCATCTCAACAGAAGGTGTCTGGCTGCCAAAGGAAGTATGTGATTTGAAATCTACAACAGAATTTTTGAACCAATCAGCAGAGACGTAAATGTCATGTGACTGATTACTCTAAAGCTGCATTGTTATGACATCAAGACAACACTGCTAATTTCAAGTTGATTTCATGCATTTAAGTGCAGATTCATTAAACCCCTTCTTTGTTTCAACACTTTACAAATGACTTTGATAAATTAAGAGCATCTTTACTCCTAATTGCAAGAAAGAACAATAGAACATTAAAAAAAAAAAAAAACAGATACTGTAATTTTTCAACCCAACATAATTCACTTATTTGTGGCTATTATTCAATTTTTATTATTAAAAAAATATATATATTTTTAACTGCTTTGTACTTCATCTTACAGATATTAATCGTTGTTTGTTTATTTTCTTCTTTTGATATAATTCTAACACACATGCATACGATGTCTCCATATTCACAAGTTCATGTTTTTAGTTTACATAAAGAGACAATAACAGTATTGTTTTAAAAAAAAAAAACTTCTACTTCGAGTTTTCAGGCCCCCAAAACACTAAATGAATAGCCAAAAATCATAAAAGGTTTTCCATTTAAAGTTGTTTAAATAATTGACAGCAAATGTTACTGGTTTTGGTAAATTTTAATATTTTATTTTCAGGCAATAATGACTTACATTTCAGTCATCACAACAAAGCGTTGTTTACAAGCCCTGTATAACAGACAACTCATATAGACTACATTTCTAATGCTTTATTATTATTATTATTATTATTATTATTACTACTACTATTAAGGTTGATAGACTGATGTATGCAAATATCTTTGAGAAACTTTGCATTTTGTGTTTATGGATGTGTTAAAGCATTTGGTTTGGAACAAAAAGGAGAATAAATGAAAAAAAGATTTTATTATTGAGTGAACTATTCCTTTATAAAAGGTACATTTTAGTGAATTTTTTTACAATAAAATCAAGGAGATTTGTCTTAAATAAGGAGTGATGGGTGAATATTAAGCGGTCACCTGTGGAAAGCTCAGGCTCATTGTGTGCTGTAGTCAGGCTTTGCTGCGCCACTGTCCGTGGTGCTGAATCAACTTAAGCTGTAAAAGCTGCAACAACATGTCCAATCGTATCTCTTCACTCGTGTGACGTACACCCAGACCCAGATTAAACGGAGAGGTCAGTGGTCAAACCTCTGCAGCTCAAGACTTACTTAGCACTTCATTTACACAATCTAACATGACACTCTTAAAAGGCTAATTAGGCTGTTCTAGTTTGCAGTTATAAAATCATATAAAAAGGTTATGTAAGATGGATAAAAAAAGAAAAATACTATTGCTTTAAATAGTATGTGTTTCTCATTCTGTTGCGATCTTCGGATATATTGTTTAAAATCATAGATTTATGTATTTATTATCTTAGTTTATTATTTTTTTATTATATATATATAAAATGTGTGTCTGTGTATATGTGTGTGTGTATATATATATATATATATATATATATACACACACACACACATACATATATACATACATACATATATATATGTGTATGTATGAACTGTGTTAAACTGTGTGTATTCACATGGTTTCAGTCGTTTGTAGTATAAGTACAGCGCTATCTGCAGGTCTAACTTTTGCTGAGTCAGTATTGTGGCAGATCTTATGCTGTGAAGGAAAAAGAAAACTCCTGGCACATCAAAAGTAATTGAAAAGCACAAGATGGGGTATGATGATGGTAACAGGAAGATATCCAAGTCATTGAATATCCCGTGGAGGACAGTTAAATCAATAATTAAGTATGGCACAGCTATAAATCTATCTAGAGCAGGCCGTCCTTAAAAACTAGGAGAGAAAAGAGGGAGGCCACTAAGAGACCAATGACAACCTTAAAGAAAAGTTTGATGGTCTGATGAGACCAAAGCTGGGATTTATGAAAGACTGCACATCACTAGAACATTTGAGACATCCTTGAGATCTCCTCTGAAACTCTAGGAGACATGTAAGATCACAAGGGTCTGTTTCTCAGAAGAAAATCTAACAAGCAGGAGATTTAGTATCAATTTCCTTTGCAATTAATCTCACTGCTGCACGACCTTAATGATTCCATTAACGATTCTTTCATTAGGCATTCCTTTAAGAATAACTGCACCTCACTATATACTTAATAAATGTACTAACCAAAAACAAAACTGCACTTTTGTCAAAGACACGATTTTGGAATGGATACTATTATGAGAAGATTCAAAAGAATAAACATACCAATCCAAACCAGTCCACTGCTTTCAAAGAGTCAAATCTATAACATATCCAGAGTCTGAATATTAAGGTGAGAAAACATCTCAAGACTTCTGAAAAATATGTGGTTAATATTGAATGCGGAGTTGTTTGTACTCCTACATTTTTAATCAAAGAAAATTTGCTTCCCATCCAATATCAACATTCCGCTGTCATTTCTCTCAGGAAACATGTTTATCATGCTAATTCAAATGAAATGAAATGGAGAGACTGAGGGATGTAGAAAGCATAATCAGGTGCGAGTCTTCAGCATTTCATTTGCCAGCTCGCTCAAGTCAGGGTGATTAGCGCACACTTAAATTTGATTAGCCTCTTTCTGAGCACGCTAATTGAAAATGCTCTCACCATGTATAATCAATATCACACAGTTTTGCGCGCTCAAAGACTGATTACGGACATGAAAACCTGCGGCCACACAGTCTCCGGTTGCATATTCTTCTCACAAAGCCCAGCATTTCTCAAGCACATTTAGATGCTTTTCCATTGCTAATTGCACAACTTGGAGTCTCGAAATTAATGAGGCTGATATAGTGCACTTCAGTGTTTATGTGGGAATAACTTCACTTCGAGTACAGCATCTCTCCATCAGTCTCAGCAAATGGCCCAATGCTGCTTTCAAATGCGCCTGGGACGCTCCTACTCCTACAAGTGCGGAAGTCGTAATTATGATGTGATGGGTGTTCAAGTAATTTTGGTCGTAATAAAATTGACGGATTGGGCAGTTTCCTATCTCTTTATCAGTACTTGGCGACAAACACAGGAAGTTTTTGAGCACTAATAAAATAAAACTGCGAAGGATGCGCACAAGGTGTGTAATTGAAGTTTATTGGAGTATTTTATCATTTTTGAGACCGGCTGAGAAGATTTTGGGGTAAGATTTATTGCTGTTCTGCATTAACGGTGGCCTATACAAGATGCATGCTGAATCGTACAGTCAACTTAATTATGAGCAATACCAATTTGCTTCCCCCGCGATTCTTCAAATCGACACGGCCTCCGCTGCGAGTCGAAGCTTAAAGAAAATCCGGGTAAATACGACACTGCGGTGGCGTTCATGTGCACTCATCTCGTAAATATAATTATTGCGACGTGACCTGAAGGCAGCATACGCATTAGGATTATTATATTAGCATATGAGAGACGACTTGAAGCTTGTGTAGGAAACCAATAAATCAATAGTAGACTTGCACAGACTCTGGGATAACAGTGATGATAATGAGGTGAAAATGAGAAATTATAATTTACTACGCGTCCACGGGAAAGACAAATCGCCAGTGAGATCGGCAATGAGATCAAATGGAAAGGAAAGGACATTTTTGCTTTTGATTTTCAGATTCTGTTCTGAGAAATGGACCCCATTAATCTTGTCTCAAACTGTCTTCAGATTTATGCTAAAACCAAAGACATTTACGTCTATTTTTATTCTTCCTACACTCTTAAAAATAAATGTTCCAAAAGAGGGTTTACACAGCAACTCTTGGTGCCTCAAAGAACCTTTCAGTAATCAGGTCTTAAAAGAACCATTTTTTCTTAGCTCAAAGAACACTTTAATAAACTCATTCCACTATAAAGAACCTTTTGTGCACTGAAAGGTTGCATGGATGTTAAAGGTTCTTCCTGGATCCACCGATGCCAATGAAGAACCTTTATTTTTAAGAGAAACGTTCGAGACAAAGTTGCTACTTCCAGGGTCATGCAGTGAAACACTACATATCATGCACATTTCAACTTTCGGTCTTTCTGGCTAGATTGTAAAGTCAACGTGACCTTCCTCTGACAAGAGATTCATCATTTTATTCCTCCATTGACCCGTTCTGAAAGGTCTTTAGAAGGTGTTCGATTGCTTTTATATCGGTCAAATCTATAGTAAAAATGAAATGTGCCTGTTTTGACCTCACTTGTGGAATGACTGCAAATTCAGTCTTGTCTCACCAGCTTCAGTGTTGCTATATTGGCTGTATCCATAATTCAGCAGTGACACAGTGAACATAAATTGCATTAAAAAGGATTTTCTTACCATGCGAGCAATACAAAGCACTGGTATTCAAAAGCTTGGGGTTGGTAAGTTTTTTTTTTTTTTTTTTTTTTTACATTTTGGAAGTAAGCCTCATGTTCACAAAGGCTGCGTTTATTTGATGACAAATACAGTAAAAGCCACAATATTGTGAAATATTATTACTATTTAAAATAACAGTTTTCTATGTGAATATATTTTAAAATGTAATTTATTTCTGTGATGCAAAGCTGAATTTTCAGCATCATTACCCCAGTCTTCAGTGTCACATGATCCTTCAGAAATCATCATAATATGCTAATTTGCTGCTCAAGAAACATTTCTGATTATTATCAATGTTGAAAACAGTTGTGCTGCCTAATATTTTTGTGGAAATATTTTATATATTTTTTCAGGATTCTTTTATTAATAGAAAATCTTTTTTTTACTGACTTTTACTATCACTTTTGATCAATTTAATGCATCCTTGTTGAATAAAATGACCAAAAATAAATAGATAAATAAATACAATTCTGTCATAAATTACTCAGATAATTTACATAATTTTACATCCTCCCTCATGTTCTTTCAGACCTGCATGACTTTTTCTTCTGTGGAACATAAAAGAAGTTATTTTGAGGAATGATGGCAACCGAACACTTTTACACACTTTGACTTCCAATATACTGGTTCAAAAAATACAATGGAAGTCAATGGGAACCAAACTGTTTGGATACCAACTTTATTCAAAATATATTCTTTTATGCTGTACATGGAATGGTTTGGGAGGTTGAGTAAATGACAGAATTTTTTCTTTTTTTCTGGTGGACTATCCTTTTCATTTCTTTAAAAAATATCTTACTGACCCTAAATTTGTAAACTGTATAGTGTACATCTTTGAACTATCTTCATTTGGGGGATTTCCTTAGCAAATATTGATGTATGTGATTAATTTGATGCATTTAACTCAGGTTTTTAAATTTACTAAATGTGAAAAATACTGTTCACAGGTCTACACTTCCATAGAAAAAAACCTGCACTGCTTGCATGTCTATACACACCATTTATTTGAGATTTCCAGCCGATTTGTGGTGCTGACCCTGCTCAAGTATCCAGGAAGTGCAGTGAATTGTTAGCTCGCCGCGGGTTGTAAGCATCCGCGCGTTTCTGCAGTCAGCAGGAGGCTTGTATTGTATGCAAGACAAAATGTGTGTGTTCCTGTAGGATTTCTGCACCATCTTTCTCTCTCCTGACAACCAGATGATGCAATTTCCTATCTAATTAAAGACTTCAATCAAGCAATTAAACCCTACAGTCAAATTACCCGCCTACCCGTCCAAACATCCCAAATCTGCCAAAATGCCACTTGCGTTTTCTTTTCCGTGCTGGTAAATGATCAGAAGGATTCAGGCTAAAACTCACCTCCAGTCCTATCTGAGACAGACGCTAGCGCTGTGACTCACGTCGAGCCTTTATCTTTAGAAAAACTATCATTTGAGGAGCCGCTTTAACCGCACAACTGGGCATAATTACACAGCTGTGCGGTCAGCAAGGGAGTCGAAACGGTGAAGGATACATCCATTTCTCACAAAGCCGGTCTGGCGCACGTATATAGGTTTATGTGTGTGCAAAGACACTCTTTTCTGTACACACGCTTTTGCACTTTCCCGTGGGAAGCCGTAATAGCCGGTTTAGCCAGTGGAGCTAAACCCGGCGCTAGCTTGAGGCTCGGGGCCCATTACTCTTTAGCACTCAGCTTTAATGGGACGATCCGTCACAGGAGCGACTGCTCGCGTTAGCTCTTCGCTAATGTTAAACCTGCTATGCTAGTCCATTACTCATTTCCCAACTTTTTTTAATGGGTGATTTAGCCACTCAAGCTAAAGCTAATACTATTTACTGTCTGCACTTAAAGAAAGAGTACATTTTCCTAAAGCGAACGCTTAGTCACGGATCATACAAAGTCAAGCCAGATCATCAATCGAATCGGCTCCTTAGAGAAGACAATGCAGTGCTCCATCACAAAGCTGATTAAGTGGTGCTATTTTAGTATTAGTGAGATACTATAGAAGTTTGTATTCATATTTCTGAATAATATTTACTTACGTGTTTGTTTATGTTTAATGATTTATTCATTTTGTTTTATGTCTATATAGTTTTTAAATTAGTTTTAGTGTTCATTATTTTAGCATAGGAAAGTATTTAGTATGAAAAATATTGTGTGTTTGTTTGTTTTTTTGTTTTGTTTTGTTTTATTTTAATTGAATTTTTAATTTTTATGAATAAGAGAGATTCAGTCTGAACCAGTCTGAAATAGTCTGAATATAAAAACTTATAATAGGTGTACTGTAGTGATTCAGGATAAGCCAAAAACACGGTTTGGAAATTCACTTAAAGGAACAATCTTGTAATATTTTTTAAAATATGTCTGTAGGCCTACAGATTTTATTATGTTTGTTTAAGTTTTACTGTCATTTTAGTACCATGTTAAACCAAAAAATAAATAAATAAATAAATAAAATAAAAATAAATAAAAAGAGAGCAACAGAGAAATGTTGTTTTGGTGAAATAAACTAGCCAAAATAAAGTTTGTATATATATATATATATATATATATATATATATATATATATATATATATATATATATGTATATATATATAAATTTTATTTCAGTTATTATTAATATTATTAACAAAGGTAACAAAATGTTGCTTTAGTTTTAGTAAACTGTAATAACCCTGTGATTAAGTGCTTTGTTTGTGTGGGCGAAACGGCTGTGATCTCCAGACTGTCTGAAGGAAGAGCACAGGTGAAGTCTTCAGAGAGCAAACTCATGATGCTCCGCTGAGCTTGTGATGGACAGCTACTCTAAAGCAGCCAAGAACATCTTGTCCACAGTAACTTTGCACATCAGTTTTTGAGTCCAACTGCCTGTCACAAATTCAGTCATGTGTCCAACAGTCCATGAACCACACAAGACAATGAAGTCAAGAAGGTGGTGAAATACGGCTGCTTGCAATTCTGCAAAAATCATTTGATACATTATCATGACATGTGCTTCATTCTGTCGAAATGTAATAGAGGATAGACAGATAGACAGTCTGATCCAAACCTCAGACTTCAAAAGGAAGAGATTATTACAAAACAAAAAGTGCTCAAATAATTGCTTCAAATGGCCCTTCAAATGTCCATCAAAACCTCAATGTCAACCAGTGTGTGACGGTGACTCTTCCAGTTTGGAAAGACAACACTGAGGTTAGAGCTGGGTATCAATATCAATACAGATTTCTGATTCCAATTCCAATTTATTTGGTTAAAAATCAATTGGCTTAAATATATGAAAGAGAGTCTCTCTGTAAATTATAAAAAGAACTTTCTAACTTTGTGCGTTATAAAAATATGAAAATAAAATAAACAACAGGACCCATGCCGATCAACTGTCATTTATTTAATATACATTTATTTAAGAACAACCAAAAACTACCAATCTAAGACTAAAATCAAACTTCAGAAGACTACTGATTCTCAACCACAAAAATCAATATTTTTACCCACCAGTAGAAAGTCACTGAAAAAAAAAAAAAAACTTGAATCTGACATTCATATATATTTAATATTCAATATTTTACCTATATGTGACCCTGGAGCACAAAACCAGTCTTAAGTCGCTGGGGTATATTTGTAGCAATAGCCAAAAATACATTGTATGGGTCAAAATTATTGATTTTTCTTTTATGCCAAAAATCATTAGGACATTAAGTAAAGATCATGTTCCATGAAGATATTTTGTAAACTTCCTACTGTAAATATATCAAAACGTAATTGTTGATTAGTAATATGCATTGCTAAGGACTTCATTTGGACAACTTTAAAGGTGATTTTCTCAATATTTAAAATTTTTTTGCACCCTCAGATTCCAGATATTCAAGTAGTTGTATCTCAGCTAAATATTGTCCTGTCATAACAAAGCTTATTTATTCAGCTTTCAGATGATGTATAAAGATTATGCTATTTTAAGCATCAAAATTGAGAAGACTACAATTAATCAAAAGAAACTGTATTTTTACCCAGCAGTAGTTAAAATCATCACAAAACAGTTGATAAGCTATTTTGCTATAGTAAAGTGACTGATTTCTGAATAAAATATTTTATTCAACAAGAGAGAAAAAATGAAAGCTTTTATCCATCAGGAAATGACTTGATTAAAAGATCACGTTACCAGAATGGAGACAGGCGTTTACAGGAGAGCAGTTATGAACAACAAATTGTTGAATATGCACAGCAATTCAAAGGTGGATCCAGTTAAATTTTGATAAAAGATTAAAAACTCAGTACATGTTATTCTTTGGCGTAACATTCACTGATGAATTGTTAATATATGGGACAAGAAACGTGTAACAGGTACAAAAGTAAATAGGGTCAGCTCTGATTTTTTGTTGACCACACTCAGGAATGTGAACCTGAAGCTTGCAAAGATAGACAACGTCTGTCTTTTACCTACTGCAGAAACAAAGCATCTTGAAGATAATCCTGCAAACACAGTTTTGGACGAGTTTCACTCAGTTCGGTCATTCTGCCAGCATCATCTCATTCGCCATGGAAACTAAGACCGAAGTGGTCCTGGTACATCAACTAAATGTCTTTCCATAAACCCTTGTGGCATGTTGTGTACATTCTTTACATAACACTTCATACATATATTTAAGTAGTTTTTTAGATGTTCTGAAGAAAATGTGAGTGGTGCTTGTTCATGCAAAACTCACAGCCACATTTTACATTACATTTACATTTACATTTATGCATTTGCCATATGATTTTATCCAAAACAACTCACACAGCATTCAAAAACAAATATTTTATCAATTCATGCATTCATGCCAGATGAAAATCACCCAATCTGCTCAAACCGAGTTATCATTCATGTGTGTAGCACAAACTCTGTGTGTGTGTGTATGTGTGTGTGTGTGTGTGTGTACTTGTTTATGCTACATTGTGGGGACCAAATGTCCTCACAAGGATAGTAAAACCTGAAATTTTTGACATTGTGGTGACCGGTCTGCGGTCAAACAGGCAAACAGGTTTTCTGTAAGGGGTAGGTTTATGGTTAGGGATGGGTTAGGGGATAGAAAATATCATTTAGTCAGTATAAAAGTAATAGAAGTCTATGGAAAGTCCCCACAATTCACAGAAACAAACGTGTGTGTGTGTGTGTGTGTGTGTGTGTGTGTGTGTGTGTGTCCGTGATTTTTTACCCAGCCCTAGTTGGTCAAAATGGAAATATTAATTCATTCATATAATTAATTCAATAATAATAAATATAATATAATATAACAGTTAGTAAACTAATAAAAAAAAGTGACCGACAAATACTAGTATAGAAGCTTGTTTTATCAGATGGTATGATTATTATCAAAACATAAATTTATTTAATTATAATTAAGATTTATTTAAAAAATGATGAATACAAAGAATAGAAAGATAATCCAAAGTAAAAGCAACCCACTATTGACATAATCAAGTCAAGTCAAGTCACTATTATTTGTATAGCGCTTTTAACAATGCAAATTGTCTCAAAGCAGCTTTACATCAGCTTGATATAAAGCCGGGCGACATAAGAAACTACATTTAGCAAACTCAGCAACCCAGTTTTGCAGTGACAGACAAACACTGGCTGGGGAAGCTTGATTGATTAGGAGAGTTTGTCTGAACGATCACATTATTTCACTGCCAGAGAGTGTCGGGAGACATATTTTCACAATTCGCCTGTCAGACAGCGGAAAAGTCAGAACAGCATCTCTATAAAGCAGCTGTTATTGTCTGTCACACCGTGGATAATTATCGCCATTGTGAGAACGCAGATACGTTCATTTTTTCTCAGTCTCTCGCTCTCACACACACAGTGCATTTAGGACAGTGTCGCAGTGCTCTTTTGAGTGACTCTGAGATGCGGCATTGGGTCAATCCAGCGACACACCCGCCAATCAAACACCAAATCCATATCAGCAGTCCACAGACTTGCTGTTCATACACACTCTCTCTTTCTCTGTCTTCCAGCATGTCATGCAAGCCAAGAGAAAAAAAATATCTGTCCTCTCTCCTCTGCTCCCGAAGAAATCAGTTCATTTTTCTCAGCTTTCTCTCCAAACAGATCAGTCCATTCCTCTGAAGTTAGTCACACCTTGCCAAATATCAAGGGTTCAGAAATACATCAGATCTTAATTAGGGGTGTTTGCCAAGTGAAGCATCAGTACTATTGCTCAAGCTTACTGCAGCTTAAATCATATGCTTAAGCACTTTGGTCCAATTTTCCAGTTAAAATATCTAAAAATCACTGAAACAAGATAAGAAGATTCTTAAAAAATTTTCACAACGCACGAGATATTAAGACTTGTTTTTAGAGAATGTCTCTTTAATCAAGTGTATTTAATGAGCGTTTCAAGTACAAAAAAAGTTGAAAACAAGTGAAAATAAATTTGTCAGTGAAGTAAGACCAAATACACTTTCTCATGTTATAATCTCTGAAAACAAGTCTAAATATATTATGCAGCATTGACCATTTATCTTGCTTTAAGTATTTTTAGGAAAAAAAAACGTTATTTTGCCATATTTACCTCTATGCAATGTAAATTTGGATAAAAACATCTGCCATATGCTTATTAACCAATGCAAATTTTATTAACGAATGTCTTTGCTGCTGACCTGCGATGATTCAGTTCAACCATATTAATAAGCAAAAATGACTTTAAATAAATATAACATTTGTGTTTAATTTATTGCTGAAGAGTGTTTAACTTTCTTCTCCTGTATCCTATTCTTCATGCAATCCAGAACGGCAGCACAGCTGAAGGGTTTGTTTGAGCTGTGCCATCTACTGTACAAGACATGAATTTTTGAATTTACATATCTTTCAGCCTGAGGCTTATTCATTTCACTTTTGGTGTGAAAGAGCCTTTTACATTTGCCAAAAACAGAACAAGCAAGTCAGTCCCACCCAGATTTAAAAAGTATCGCAACGCATTACTTTCAATAAAACGTAACTAAGTAATGTAATTAGTTACTTTTTAGGGAGTAACACGATATTGTAATGCATCGCTTTTAAAAGTCACTTTCCCCAACCCTGCATTTATATGACTCAGAATACCTTAGTCACAGCATGGCAACACACTAAAACATCTCGTAATTAGCAACTGTATCATAACACACTAAAACCACCCAGACATTCTAACCACTAAGAACACCTTTATTCAGAAAATGTAAATTCATTTAATCACATTTACTCTCTAGTAAGTCCAAGCAAGCCCATTTTTACACACATAACAGCACAAGCGTTTCTCATTCCCTTCCTCTCTTCTCTTATTCTCAGTAGTTAGTGTTAATGGATATCTGTCAGACTGATGGAAGCGCTCGCGGTTATGAAGATGAATGTATATCTGGTTGTATCATTGATGACCGGCTACCTCATCTCTGCCATTAGTACAGCACCTCTCTCTATTTAAGGGCCCTTACCAAAGTCCTGGGTGCACTAATGAGATCTTCTCCTCACCGCAGGATGCCTTTTGAGGAACGTGCACAGAGATTTCATCCCGCAGGTCACTGGAGAGCACATTCAAACCCAACTTTTATTTCTCAAGAGGTTATACAGATCAACTTGTACTGGAGGCAGTCTGTCTGTTCATGCTGTTCTGTCTTTTATTATTTTTGAGCTTTTATAATCTAGGAAACCTAAGTTAAGGTATGTGAGCAGATGTTATAGGTCATTCAAGTATCAACTCTGTCTCAGATGTGTCGCCAAAATGAAGAGAAAGGAAAATTTTAAACAAATGAGATACTTATTGAGTGGCTTAGTTCATTTACTGCAAATCGAGACACTGGAAAACACTGTATCATGTAAATAAACACAGTGCTGCGCTTCACTATGAAACAGCAGGGAATATATTATTTGTCGACAAACCACCAGTTTAATGTTTGAAAATTTAAGATGTAAATATCAGTACTGTAATTTTAGAGTTGTACCATTAATTATGTATTAAATACTCAATTACAATACTCAAGTACAAACATATTGTTGCAAAATACACTGCTCAAAAAAATTAAAGGAACACTTTTTAATCAGAGTATAGCATCAAGTCAATTAAAATTCTGGGATATTGATCTGGTCAGTTAAGTAGCAGAGGGGGTTGTTAATCAGTTTCAGCTGCTTTGGTTTTAATGAAATTAACAACAGGTGCACTAGATGGGCAACAATGAGACGACCTCCAAAACAGGAATGGTTTTACAGGTAGAGGCCACTGACATTTTTTTCCCTACTCATCTTTTCTGGCTGTTTTTCACAAGTTTTGCATTTGGCTAGGGACAGTATCACTACTGGTAGCGTGAGGTGATACCTGGACCCTACAGAGGTTGCACAGGCAGTCCAACTCCTCCAGGATGGCACATCAATACGTGCCAATGCCAGAAGGTTTGCTGTGTCTCCCAGCACAGTCTCAAGAGCATAGAGGAGATTCCAGGAGCCAGGCCGTTACTCTAGGAGAGCTGGACAGGGCCGTAGAAGGCCTTTAACCCATCAGCAGGACCAGTATCTGCTCCTTTGTGCAAGGAGGAACAGTATGAGCACTGCCAGAGCCCTACAAAATGACCTCCAGCAGGCCACTGGTGTGAATGTCTCTGACCAAACAATCAGAAACACACTTCATTAGGGTGGACTGAGGGCCCGACTCTAGTCCTCTAGTGGGCTCTGTGCTCACTGCCCGGCACCGTGGAGCTCGACTGGCATTTGCCATTGAACACCAGAATTGGCAGGTCCACCACTGGTGCCCTGTGCTTTTCACAGATGAGCGCAGGTTCACCCTGAGCACATGTGACAGACGTGAAAGGGTCTGGAGAAGCCGTGGAGAACGTTATGCTGCCTGTAACATCATTCAGCCTGACCCGTTTGGTGGTGGGTCAGTGATGGTCTGGGAAGGCATATCAATGGAGGGACACACAGACCTCTACAGGCTAGACAATGGCACCCTGACTGACATTAGGAAGCGGGATG
This sequence comes from Tor tambroides, assembly GCA_021397915.2. Classification (NCBI taxonomy): domain Eukaryota; kingdom Metazoa; phylum Chordata; class Actinopteri; order Cypriniformes; family Cyprinidae; genus Tor; species Tor tambroides. The sequence goes on from JAFVLL020029748.1 coordinate 19,508, forward strand.
AAATCCTTGGACCCATTGTCAGACCCTACGCTGGTGTAGTGTTTCCTGGGTTCCTCCTGGTGCACGACAATGCCTAGCCTCATGTGGCGAGAGTATACAGGCAGTTCCTGGAGGATGAAGGAATTGATACCATTGAATGGCCCCTATGCTCGCCTGACATAAATCCAATAGAACACCTCTGGGACATTATGTTTCAAAAAATACACAAAAACAGTATGAATTATACAGATTTTTTAACCAAACAAACATTATACTAAAGAAAAATATGATATCAAAAACATTCCACCAAAGAAACAATTAGCCAGTATGTAGAAACCCAATTAGCCAAAAGTAATGTCAAACTACATATTATATAATTGTATTATATATAATACATACACACACACTTATATATATGTCATTCAACTTATCCATTGAGCGAATTTATCCAATGAGTGTGAACGAATGTCCTGCTGGTAATTGTCTCATTTTGCTCTTCATAAAACTTCATTCCTGATTGACATCTCATTTGTGGTTTTATGTCCCAATGGGGGCTCCATCTAAAACTGAACCACTAAAAAAAAAAAAAACAGCCACAAAGCTAACTGAGCTCAAGTTTGGCTCACTTACTGTAAAAAGCCCCAGTATAAAAGCTCACAATTCAGATCCATCAGTTAAAACACTGAAGGGTAAACAGCAAGGCTAAAATTCTCCGACAGCTCTGTCTAGAAACATATGCCACCCATCAACCCAAACACTTTACCTCCCAGCACGAAATACCCACCTAACAGCGCTGGCTAGCGTTTAAAAGCCACAGACGCCAGGTAGCACAAGGGCTAATGCTCTTTCTAGCAGTGTGAGCAACGATAAAGCTGCTAGCATGACAGCTGCCTTTGGCTATAGATCTGGGCGTTGTGTTGTGTACGCTGTAATAATGAATGAGGTTAGACGCTGGGTAGTTCAGATCAGAGCCTTTTAGCATCAGCGTGGCCACAACAGGCCTGGCTGCAAATGAAACGCACCACCTATTAAGAAGCCTAGCGGTGAGACGGCATGGCCACTGGCCAGACCGAGCATGTGCGCCTGTGAACTTGCTAGTGTGGATGCTAAACTGGCCTGTTTCCAACACAAGGCTGGAAATCCATGTTCAAACACCTGGGTGTGAAATGTAATGCTGCTGCCAGCAGACAGATAGAAAAAGAGTGGAAAAAAGGATCGGCTCGCTCTCCACTTCATGCCTAATGGAAACATTTTATTTCGCTCGCACATTTACGCCATCAGCCGGGCCTCTCTTTCTTAGGTGCGTTATGCGTAGGAGGACTTGATTTCATTTTCATCATCAGAGAAGGCAAAAATGAGGTATATTGTGCAAACTGTTTCCGTTATTACACACACACACACACACACACACACACACAGGATTCAGCACAGAAAAATCACTTTTGTATGCACGCGCGCTCTTGCGCTTCACTGTTCATGCCACTACCGATGAATTAACAAAGCTAAATTCTTTATTAAACCTGCTGAACCGTTATCAATGCAAATGTGACATCGCGATCAGGCGCTTCCTCTCGAGCTCTCTCTGTCTGTCTCTCTGCCAGAGGGAATATAAGGTCATTACTGCACTAATTTAAATCTAAAACAGCAGCAGATAGCAGAACGTGCATGTGAGGAGAATCATAACAACAATATGACAATTGAAGAGTCGGTCAACAACGAGAAACAACCTCTGGCTTGCTTTTACATCAAATAACACTGTGACACATAGCCTGACTTTGGCAAAGTCTTGTCCAGTTTGCAGATTTTTACTTATTTTACTTATTGACATGTAAAGTGAACAGACAGTTTGTTTAGATTTTTTGCATCATGAGTGGGTAGATATTAAAAATATTAGCAATGCATGATATATACTGGTAATTTATTCATTATTAAATATTTTAAATGAGCGTCAGCCAATATTTCATATTTAATTGTGTATGCTTATTTCCCTGTTTTTACATTTAGATCAACTTTGTTGTCATCTAAGGCTCAAAGTTAATGTTAAAAACATTAATATTTGAATTTTCTGTAACTAAAACTAAACCCTAAAGTTCAAATAAAGTAAAATATAAAAAGAAAAATTAGAAACGTTGCAACTAACTGAAATAAGCTTAAATTGAAGTATTAAAATCAGTAAAACATAGACCTGTATACTGGATGTATGTATATATATATATATATATATATATATATATGTGTGTGTGTGTGTGTGTGTGTGTGTGTGTGTGTAATATATATATATATATATATATATATATATATATATATTTAAACTAATTAAATGCACATTAAATTGTATTATTAATTGAATTATGTTATATATTAAAAGATAATATTAAAAAGCTAATTCAAAATATAAATAAATATAATAGTATATAAGATTAAAATTACGTTGAAATCTTGAAATTAATATGCACTTTTAATGATGTTCATTATAATAATGTGCATTTAAATGAATTTTAGTGATTTTAGTTTTTGTTTTCTTTTTACTTTGACAAAAAAAAGTATAGTATTTTAATTTCGGGCATAACATGGAAATAATTATCAGTTTATCAGTACACTGTAAAAATTATATATTTTTAAGTTTTTAATAAAACAAAGATTATCAGAGTATGTTTTAAAAGAAAATACAAAAATTTTCTATTCAAAATTTAACATTTAACATGTTACTTGCCATTTCTTTGTACATAAAATCTAATAGCAGTTTCAAAGTGAAAATTGTTAGAATTTTTTATTTTGAAAATTTTTTTACTTATAAATTGCTAGTAAATTTCACAAATAATTACACAAAAAAACTCAATTAACATGTTGAGTTAAAAATAGCATGAAATAGTATTTTCTTGTAAAACATACTCCAATAATCCTCGTTTTTTGTATTTACAACTGTAAAAAAAAAAAAAAAAACATTTTTACAGTGAATCAGTCAGAATTTTAATATCAGTGCATACTAAAAATAGACGATGCACAAATAACAGACACTGTAGAATGGCTCAAGAATTCAGTGCTACCGTATGGAACTGGGGAACGCACCTGTGATGCCTTAAAATGCTGCCTCTGTAGACAGTGCACTAGGATTTAGAACAGAACAACACTGAGTTCCAGCTCGACTGTGTGTGTGTGTGTGTGTGTGTGTGTGTGTATGAGAGAGAGAGCGAGAGCGAGAGAGAGACACTTCTTGACTGCTAAACACACACAGACCCAGTGCGAGTGAAGCATGCTGCGGCCTGACACGCTTTGATGGAAGTTCAGCTCAGAGCTGCAGAGGCACTGTAACAGTTTCTGGGAAAGTAGAAACAGACCGCTGAGATCTCCACTCTCCCAACAGACTGAGACTAAAAAATACACAGAAAGAAACACTGTTTCTGTATTACTGGAGCTCTTTCACTCGGCCGCAGTCAACAGGAACCGTTCAAAAGCTAACAGCGTACAAACCCGGCTTGTCACAATGCCAAATTGTCAGTTGTCTGTAGTATATATAGTCAAAACCGCAGTAAATATAATACGCAACTGAGCACACAGCTTTATTTAAAAAGTTATATTCGAAATATTAGCTAATATTAGTAATATTATTAAGTTATATTAACAGTAACACTTAAATTGTCATGAGCTAACAATGCACAACTTTTACAAAATGTATAAATCTAGGTTAATGTAAACTCATAAATATTTGTTAAGTCATGTTTGTGCAAAATATTTTAAGACTAAAAAGTTATTAGCATAAGCCAAGATTAATAAATGCTTTAAAAGTATGATTTGTTGCCATTTCATATTAGCTACCGCATTAGCTAACGTTAATAATGTAACCGTGCTGTAATATGTTGCCATATTAACTCCACTGGCAATCCAAATAAACCTACAGCATTCATTCAAGTAAATAGTGTGCATTTCCATTAATTATTCCTGTAAACAGTCGACAACAAAGAACAAATAAATAAATTAAGAGCAATGAGTGGTTTTGTTTTAATTGCACACATTGTTTTTGATTAATATTAACAACATAATCGACATTGGCAGGTCTATTAGGTTGCATTTACTTTGCAAAGCATAATCGCACAGATCCCATATTTTGACACAAATCCAATATTTTTATTTATTTTTTTGTCTTGTCTGTGTACATTCACTTAAGACAAAGTGACTGTGTTTACATTAATACCTCGCCAAGATGGGCATCTTGGCCAAGAAACACATTCATATGCTTAGTCACATCAGCCTGGTTTATACTTCAGAGAAAAAAAAGTGATGAAAGCGAGGCCGTGCTTTGTGCAGCCATGCATGTAAATGTATGTAACTTACACTCGATTAGATGGATTTCAAGCAAAGATAGCAAAGCAGATGCATTGTTTTTTCAAAGCTGAGAATAAACATGCCAAACAATATTAAAAGCACTGTGTTTTAACCTGTGAAATAAATGGCATTGAGCGTTTCAGTCTGAAAGCACATTTGTATTTGTACCATAAATAAAAATGGCAAAACAATACATTAATGATTTTACTTCAAATAAATTCAGGCTCTTGTACAGATTTCTGTGTACATAAATTCACTTGACTGCACAAAAAACTATCTGTGTGTATGCGTATGCGTATGTATGTATGTATATCGAAGAAGTCTGTAACATAGTTTGGTTAAAATTTCTCAATGGTATTGTAAAAAAACACCTTTTTAAACTTGTCAAAAACAGCTCGTCAGAGCAAGCCATTTTGTAGCATTCTCCTTTAAATGTTAATGACCGAGCTGCTCTCTGAGGGACTGTTTACTTTAGCCGCATTCATCTTGAAACTTGCTAATCAGCACATTATTAGGAAAGGCGATTTCCAAAGATTAATTAAAAACCCTTATACTCACTTCTTCTGTAGGTGAAGCTGGATCACGAATGATTCGCGCGAACATAGACACAATTAGGTAGATCAGGGGGCGCATTCCCTTCAAAAACAAATGTTAATCCTCTGCGTCTTCAGCGGCTCAGATGTCGGGAGTAAATGACGACTGCTATATTCATTATTACGTCCAACAACAGAACGCCTCAATCGCTTAATCTGAGACATTCTTGTCTTCCCCTGCACCGGAGTCGACACAATGGCAGACAGCTCTCAGCTCAGTCAGGGCGGGTCTAAGGTAAGATGGCCTTGTCAATCATCTATTGTGGGAGGGGCCTGTGCAGAACTACGTCATTCTGACAGGAACCTCAGAACAGCCTGATTTGAGAAAGGGGATTTTAAAAAAACCACTGAGTGGATTTTTATCATTATAGGATGGATGTGTACACACACTTCCAACACACATTTATGTTCAAACAACATGTAAAGTGAATTTTGCATCCGATGACCCCTTTAAAACAAGAAAATTCACTTGAGAAGCAACACTGCATAAGATATTAAGACTTGTTTTCATAGTTCTTATCTTGATTTTTGAGTTACTCCATAGCACATCTTTCCACTCGTTTTAACTTGTTTATGCTTAAAATAAATCTACCAGTGCAAAGAAAATATACACTCATATTCAAGAAACTTTAAAAAAAGTCTTATTATATGCGGCGTTGCTTTTTGAATAAGTTTAACTCATTTTAAGGATCTTTAGATGTTTTAACAGGAAAACAAGTCAAAAAAGACTAATTAAAAACTCTAAGTCATTTTTTGCAGCAAAACAATCAGAGAACATGAACTAATAATATTATTCCTGGTTAATTGGTAAAGTTTTGTAAACTACTACTTCCCACTGCTCTTTCTTGGTTGTTGATATGATATTTTCTCTCCTTTGCCATCTGTCGGTTTGAAGAATAGAGCACCGACAAGCATTTCGAGTAACGATAGTTTTCACATCTCTAATCCAAACCACATCTCTTTCATACAAACACAAACACATTCAAATGTTAACTTAAAGCAGCAGAGGTTACACAGCCAGACACATACGGCACGACAGATCAGAAAGACATAAAACGAGAACAGAAACGGGGGGTGGATGAACAGACTGAAAGACAGAGACAGAGGTGTTCACTGAGGTAATCTGCTGTACGAGGCAAGAGGAGAGATGATGAGCAATCCAGCAGTCCGTCAGCAGGAGAACCATTTATCTGCAGGGCAAGTGCGTGCGAGCGATGTGAGCCAAAATTAGTCGGATGTTCAGTCACGTCTGTTCCCACACAGCACACTGACTCGGCACCCTGTCAATCAGTAATGACAGATACACGTGTGCACTTCATACGCGTGCAATGGTGAGGAGACACACACGAGATCACCTTTGATTGTGTCGTGACACTGCAGTCATTTGTAGAGTCACACAGTGCTCAGTACTGCATTTATTTTAACCACAGTAAGGAATAGTAAAAACAAAATTAAAATTTGATGAAAATGTACTCACCCTCAGGCCACCCAAGATGCAGATGAGTTTGTGTCTTCATCAGTGTTGCAAAAATGTAGCATTACATCACTTGCTCACAAATGGATCCTCTGCAGTGAATGGGTGCCGTCAGAATAAGAGTCCAAACAGCTGATAAAGACATCACAATAATCCACAAGTAATCCACACCACTCCAGTTCATCAATTAATGTCTTGTGAAGCCAAAAACAAATCTACCATTAATGCATTTTAACTTTTAACCATCACTTCTGGCCAAAATATGAGTTCATAATAACGTTCATATTTTAGCTGGAAGTGATGATTTTAAGTTAAAAACGTCTTACAAACATACATTTTTTCACTTCACTAGATGGACTGGAGTGGTTTGGATTACTTGTGGATTTTTGTGATATTTTTTATCAGCTGTTTGGACTCTCATTCTGACGGCACCCATTCACTGCAGGGGATCCATTGGTGAGCAAGTGATGTAATGCTACATTTCTCCAAATCTGTTCTGATGAACAAACAAACTTATCCACATCTTGGATGGCCTGAGGGTCATTTTTGGGTGATTTATTCCTTTAAGCAGAACAGATGATTGTTTTGCGATGTGCTAGAGAACAACCTGCAGTAAGAAAGTGTTTTTGAAATCTTTATAAATCTTTGATGGCTAAGATGGAGCTGTATTTAAGAACTGGCAGCAAGTCTGTTAATTTAAGTAACACAGAGTCCCTTAATGGAGAGAAATGTGAGTGCAAATAATGAACGATTAGTGAGACTGAACTTTTTATTCAGATTGCAATTAAACTGACATTCTCTTTAGGCACAGACCCCGTAGAGCACTACATTACAGCAGAAGACTTTCAGAGCAGTTGGCTAATACAAAATGAATCAAAAAGATTAAATGTCTGACACAAATTTTTAAAAGCAAATCAAAATAGTTTCTAATAGCTCATGTTGAGCAACTGGGTCTCATTTTAGCATAAACGCCGACACCAAGAACTTGATAAAGTCTAGATTTTTTGCAAGTCAAGGTCAAACACTCTCTCTCTCTCACACACACAAAACTGTGTTCTTCATTCTGAATGAATGCAGCACATCTAGCGAGGGAGAGCGCATTCTGTCTCATCCTCAGATGGCACATCCGCAGTGCATTCACAGAACGCCTGATGCATATTGCACACAAAACGGGCACTTTCTCAGCTTGGCAAGCTCTAATCTGGTTGGCTGGCAAAACACAGAATTTCAACAGATGCATTAACAAGCCACCGGGCGGGCTGCTACTCTAAGAGCTTTTGAGTAAGAACTAGATCACTGAATTTGCCAAAGTTTGCCAGGTTAGTGGCATCGGCTCAGGTAAGTTTTCACAGGCTTTTTTTTTTTTTGAGCAGAGGTAAAATCTACTTAATCGAATAAATTAAAATAGCTTCTAATATTTCTCAGCTATATACAGTTATAAATATCTTTCAGATTATAAAGTAGCTTTTACTTGCAAATCTGATACAAAGGCAATTAAAATAACTTTTAAATGTACAATATATACAGATGTTGAACTGCCATACAAGGTTCATTTGTGTTTTAAATTTAATAACAAAAGTTATCAAACTTAGCAACAAAATCAAAAAATGTAAATTGTATATAATGAAACTGGAACTGTATGTCAATGCAACTGTAATTATTACTTATTCTGCACTGTAAAAAAAAAAAAAAGATAGTAGATAATCCTATAAAACAAACATTACTGGAGTATGTTTTACAAGAAAATACTTTCATTTTTATACTTCAAAAGTTTAATTAAATGTGTTCCTTGCCATTTGTTTGAAATTCTTTTCTGAAAATTAGCAATTTCTAAGTGAAAATTGTTTTGCATACACTAATTTTATTTCAGTGTATGCAATGCAAAGTTAGATTTTGCTAAATTATATTTGTTACAAATTACTCAAATTTGTTAATAAATTGTACAAGGTTTTCTACTTTAGAATCAATACTTAAGAACTCTCTACAAATATAACAATAACTCTAAGTAATATATACTTCAACATAATGTAATTAAGTACACATGTAAAATATACTTAATATTTTCAAGTATTTTCATGCTTGAACTGACTTAATAAATGTAGAAAATACAAAATCATTTCTGCTGGATTTACCTCCCCACACAATTATTTTCAGCAAATCCAGTTATTCCTGCGGTATCAGTATTGAGAATCATAAAAGTTTACTGTTGTTTACTAAAATTTTGATATCATGAAAAGTAGTTCATTTCAGTGAGTTAATTTATTCACCATTCACCCACTATAGGACAACTGTATATTCCATTTCATTTTCATTTTCAAATACACCAGTGAAATTATCCATACGGTATTACTTTCAGACATACACACATTTTCCAATAATGTCTTGAGAGTTTTCTGTACAGCCGGTCACGCAGAAGGCTGTGCCATTACTTGAATGAGTTTCCAGGTTGGTCTATTATTATGGTCTGGGATTAGAAGCGGCTCAAGAAATAAAAACCAAAAACGAATGAATTGTTGTAATGGAATCATCTGACACAGAGGTAAGATTTCTCAGTTAGTGAGTTTATTACTGGAAGTAGACAAGAACAACAACAGGAGTCGACTTCAAAG